>SJYV01011936.1:284074-301754 GCA_006410875.1 Neotragus pygmaeus
AGGCCTCCCTCCACCCCCCAGGGAGGGGGTGAGTGAGTGGGCCCGGGCCAGCCAAGGGCAGAAGGTGAAGTTGACTCTGGCAGCTGGGACTTCAGGGCAGGCAATGACGTTATTGTACCCCTCTCTCCCAGGTGGAGGAAGTACTGGCCTCGTAGAGAATTTGGGGGATGAGTGTGGAGTTGTGTGTGTCGTTGTCCTCTCGCCTGCAGGGGGCGTCTTGGGGGAAATCCCAAAGCCCCGGGAGTCCTGGGGAAGAAAAGCTGGGGCCTGGCGGAGAGGACGAGAGACGCCATCCTGAGCCTCAAGTCCCGCGGGTTTACTCTCGCCCCTGCTGCCCGTTGTGCCCCAGCACACACTCAGACGTGTGCTGTCATTGCCCGCACACACACTCACTCACCAGGTACATTCAGACTCCTGAAAACTCGCCCCGAACCTCCCCTCCCCTGAGCCTCACCTCACTCCCGTGGAGGCCTGCTCTCCTTGGGAGGGCTTTGTGGTCTCAGCTGGAGTCCTCACTTCAACACACCTGTGTATCAGCCTTACCCACACCCTTGGGTAAAGAAATAATTTCTGAGCACTCGCAGTTTAACAAATATTTGCTAGGCACCTACTGTGTGTCAGGCCCTGTTCTAATTGCTCGTTCAGCAGCAGGGAGAAAAGACCAGTGACCCCTCATGGAGACTGTCTGAGAGGAGAAACATTCTAGCTGAGACTCAGCCCTGGTGGCCAGCTCTCTCTCCCCGCTTACCAGGACTTTTCTGCAGGCCCCCTGCTTTTCCTCCAAAGGCTCTCTGCATCCCATGCCTGTCTCCAGGGGGCTGCCTCCTCCTGGAAGCTTATGTCAGGACATGGGTGAGACGATGAAGGTAGGGAAGTACCCCCTTTCCCCTTCACCTCAGAACCTGGATGGTGACCCTCTGTAGAGTGAGCTGGAGGAATCCTGAGATACTGGGCCTTCAAGTCTGTCACCACTGGAAGCTCGTTTGGCAGGGCCTGGCATCACACGCCTGTGTGTACTCTTTGCTCTGGAGTGGACCTATTGATTCTTATCAAGCTGCCAGCTGAACTGGAGAGAAGGGGGGAGACAGGAAAGGAGGCCTGGGAAGAGAAGGGGTCCCAGGAATAATTAGGTCAGTGGACCAGGCAGGCACAGGTCCAATGAGGGACTTGGCTTTGGATCATTTTCTGTTGAGCAGAGGCCCCTACCCAGCGCCCCGCACCCAGCAGGAGCTGGCTAGGGGAGGTCAGAGTAGGAAATGGCCAGGGGAGGGTTAGGGTCTGCTGAAGGCCAAGAGGCAAATGAAATGCAAATTTGCATACAAATGAATGACCACTAGGTTTGCCTGGAAGATTTCTGGGAGCTTAGAAGTCTCAAAGAGGTTTCTCCTGCTTTCATCTTCACATTCTCCCACGAGGTTCCAGAATTGTCTTGTTGTGCAGAATTGCACAATAAGGGGTAGAGATTACATATATGATGTATTGCCTTTACTGTTTTTGCTTAACTTGAAGTCAGCCAATTTGGGTACGTTGCCAGCTGTGTGACCTTGGAGAAGTCACTTGACTAGGCACTTCAGTTTCTTCTCTTGTAAAAGGAGAAGAAAGCGTGACCAGTCTATCTCCTGGGATGGCAGTGGATACTTATGTTAATTATCACTCACTTATTCACTGAACAAATGCTGATTACTTACTGTGTGTAAATCTCCAAAAGGGCAGATGTCTCCAGGATATAAGGACTCTTTCTAAGTCACTTCAGACCCCTGGGGGACTTTGAATTCCAACGGGGATCAGATCCAGATCTAAGGATTCTTATCTAAGCTCTTTCCAGATCATTCTCTGACTGCTGCCTGACTCCAACAGCCTGGGACATTTTGGGGCCTGGGGAGGGAGGCGCTGTCTGGGGGTGGTGGAGGAGCGCTGCCAGCTGGGTCTTATCTCCCTAGCTGATGTTAGTGACCACATTCCTGACCTCTTGCAGCACTGGGGCAGATACTGACCTCAGGTTTCCAGCACCAGCCTGCCCTTTTCCACCACATCTAGATTCCTCTGTGGTTCAGAGCCTTTTCACTTTTATCTGAGTGTCTCTGGGAGAGTTGGGGAGGGAGCATTTTTGAGCACCCTGGTTCCCAGGACTGAGGCTCTGTGTTGGGGGTGGGAGGCCAGGTGGGAAGGGGGATGGGTGATTGTGAGGCCAGTCCTGGGTGAAGGGGGAGCAGGAGGAGCCCTGGTGAGAGAGGCCAGAACAAAGACATTCAAGAGAAGGCTAGCTGAGTAAAGAGACTTGGCTGATGGGGTGGGGGTGGGGGGGTGGTCCTGAAGGAGGGGAAAAGCTCCCCACCTCCATCCTGCCCTGGGTTCCGGTGTCCTGCTGAGGGGTTGCTGGGGAGCTGGGGACTTGAGAGACAGGTTTAATTCCCGAGTAAAGTCTGAGATGACCTTGATAAGGAGGGGTCAGCTCTTTCCCCCCTCTCCCCGCACTCTCCCAGGGAGGGCGGGAGCCACAGCCCTGAGAGAACTAGATAGTGGGGGGATTAAGGGATTGGGGGATCATGAGGGCCTGGAGCCCCTTAGGCTTTGCTTTATCATTTAGGCTATAAATTTTGTACCCAACCCTGAGGAGGTGGTTGTTTAGAAAAGGAACTAAAATGTGAGGGTGGGGGTCTATAGCGGGGAGTTATGGGGTGGGGTGAGGGTTGGGCACGTGTCTGATTCTCCTCATCTTCTCCAACAACTGAAGGATAGAGAATGACTCCAGACAGGATTTCCAAAAGTGTGTGTTGCAGGCAGTGAGAGATCCTTGCAAGGACAGTAGGGGGCAGTGAGGCGGGTGAGCAGTTGGCCTGGAAGGCTCCCTTCAGCTCCCCTCAGTGGAGGGCTTGGCTTGCAGGCTGCCTACAGGAGGACTGCAAGGGGTCCTGAGTCAGGGGCAAAGCCTGAGAGGAAGAGGACAGAGGCGGGGCGGGAGTGAAACCCGAGGGAAAAGAGTCTGGAGCTGTGTGAGAATTCTTGGCGTGTAAGGGAAGCTCCGTAAATGACTTTGATTCAAACCATTAATGAAAGGGAGCTCTAGGAGCGGTGGCGGGGAATCAGGAAATGTGGTTAGGTAGGCTGTGGAGGCCGGTGGGATGATGGGGATGGCGACTGGGTTGGGAGCAGGAACCCATGAGAATCCCTCATGACTTTTGGGAATTTCTTTGAAAGTGTCCTTGTGCCCTGTGGAGGCCCTGAACCTGCCTGTCCAGTGTCAGTAGAAGAGGGCTTCTGAGGGTTCTGTCCAGGCCCTGTCCCTAGGGTTTGGAAGGTTAAAGAAGGCTCTGGTACTTTTATATCATTGCTTCAGTTGGATTTGTATCCTGGCTTATTTTCCAGGGATAAAGTTCAGCCCTGAGAAGCATTTAGCTGTCCAGGAATCTCCAGTGATAAAGCTCAGAGAAATCGGGCCGTTCCGGAGCCCCTCAGCTCCCTGGGGTCCCCTGCAGTCTCCTCTGACAAAGGCAGCTCTCACCTACCAGGGCAGGGGTGGCCGCTCCTATTCTTATAACCTCTTCCCCTTCCCTACTTCTGACCCTGGTGCTCCTGGTCACTCTCCAGGTACCTCAGTGCCATCCCGCAGCCCATCACCTCCTTTCAGGCTGCCAAGAGGTGGGTGGGGCATAGAGTGAGTGTGGCACTTGGTGTCCAAAGACCTGGGTTCAGGGTTCCACTGATGGCTGGGTGAGCTTGGGCAAATTTACCTGCCTTGGTCTCCTCGGTTATAGAATAAGGATAGTAGTTATATCTACAACTAGAGCTGAAGAAGGAAATGGCAATCCACTCCAGTACTATTGCCTGGAAAATCCCATGGACAGAGGAGCCTGGTAGGCTACAGTCTATGGGGTCACAACGAGTCGGACACGACTTCACTTTCACT
Organism: Neotragus pygmaeus; assembly: GCA_006410875.1. NCBI lineage: Eukaryota > Metazoa > Chordata > Mammalia > Artiodactyla > Bovidae > Neotragus > Neotragus pygmaeus. The sequence continues at coordinate 287,982 of SJYV01011936.1, forward strand.
TTCACTTTCAAATGTGACAGGCTGCCTGGAAGAGCTTTGACAGTGGAANTCCAGTACTATTGCCTGGAAAATCCCATGGACAGAGGAGCCTGGTAGGCTACAGTCTATGGGGTCACAACGAGTCGGACACGACTTCACTTTCACTTTCACTTTCAAATGTGACAGGCTGCCTGGAAGAGCTTTGACAGTGGAATAAGCTAGTCAGTTTCCTTTCTTGTCTGGTTTGCCCACATTTATTCCTTTTCTTCCCAGACCCTCTATTTCACTCTCACTACCTTCAAGCTTTCTGCTCCCTGCTCGTCACTATTTCTTTTTCTTTCATCTTGAGCACAGGGCAGGGGTTACTAAAACTGAGTCTATGGAAAAGGGATGAAATGGAAAAGTAGAGTGTCTGAATACCCATTTCAAACTCATCCCATCAACGTCCACATCTCTATCAGCCTCTCTCGCTTTGGCTTTGAACCTGGCAGATCTACCAGCAATGTCTGGGGTAACCGTTCTGTGAGCAGCTAGACAAGCAACGCTACAGCTCAAGTGAGGCATGGGGTATGGAATGCAGCTCGTGGGGCCAAGGCTAGCCCTCAGGGCCTTTGCACAAACTGGAGGAAGTCAGCCTCCTTGTCTCTTTGGCCTGGTGCCCTTGTGCAATGACCGACTTGCACAGGCAGATGTGGTAGCCCTGTCTGAAGCCACCCCTCTTGGGGATTTGGGGAAAACCCTGGTGTGGATGAGCTGGCCCGTGATAAAAGATCAGACAAAAAATGTGGGCAGAGTCTGCACAAAGGGACCCAAGGCAAGAAGAGGAGGAAGAGACAGAGGAAAAAGAGAGGAGAAAGGAGAGGAGGTCCAGATGCCTGTCCGCTCCCAAAAGAGGCCAGGGGAGAGGGCTGTCGTGAAAGCCAAAGAGAAGGAATTTCAAGGAGGGGCAGACACACACAGAGATCATGGGGGCCGAGGACAAACACTACATTTCCGATAAAGCGATGGAGACCAAAGCCAGGTGCTGAAAGGACAAGGTGTAAGTGGCTAGTGCTAAGTGGAAGCAGAATGTAAACTTTTCTTTTTAAGAAGTTTGGGGTAATTCCCGGGTAGTCCAAGGGTTAGGACTTTGAGCTTCCACTGCTGGGGTCCTGGTTCAATTCCTAGTCGGGGAGCTAAAATCCTGGACTGAGTGGTTGCGTGGCATTGCCAAAAACAACATTTGTATATACATAAACATATATATGTATGTATATACAAACTTTTTGCATATTATATATATATGTATATATAATATGTATGTGTGTAGATTTTGTTTGTTTAGCTGTTTAGTCTCTAAGTCACGGCCAACTCTTTTGTGACCCAGTGGATCTCATAGACTGCAGCCCTCCAGGCTCCTCTGTCAATGGGATTTCCCAGGCAAGAATACTGGAGTGGGTTGCCATTTCCTTCTCCTGGAGATATTCCCAACCCAGGGGTCCAACCTGGGTCCCCTGCATTGCAGACAGATTTTTTACCATCTGAGCCAGCAGGGAAGCTCCGTGTGTGTATCTTTTTTTTGAAATAGTTGTATTCATTGTTGGCAGTGCTGGGTCTTCCTTGCTGCATGGGCTTTCTCAAGTTGCAATTCGTGGGCTTCTCATTGCAGTGGCTTTTTTGTTGCAGAGCACAGGCTCAGTAGTTGTGGCACATAGGCTTAGTTGTCCAACAGTAAGTGGAATCTTTCCCGACCAGGGATTGAACCTGTGTCCCCTGCATTGGCAGGCGGATGCTTTACCACTGAGCCACCAGGGAAGCCTCCTGTGTGTGTATCTTTAAACAGTAAAGAATCCGCCTGCAATGTAGGAGACTGAGTTCAACTAAGTCTGTCAGGGATGGAAAGGAGAAAATGGGGTGATATCTTGTTGTAGGTAGCAAGGTTGATGAAAGGTGTCCTCAGGATGGTACTTGGTACTCTTTAGCCAGGCTGATCAACAATTAAACAAGCAATGACAATGGAGTGAGGTCAGTGCTGTGCCTAAGAGGCTGGAGGAACTGACATTTCAGCTGAACCCTGAAGAGGGCTAGTCCTAGTAGGTGGCAGACCTGGGGTTTGTCTTATGTAACTTCTACATGTTTCTGCCTCCCTACCAATGTGAGGAGCAGGACAGAGACAAAAGGAGTCTATATCTACATGCGTGCGGTACACTAGGTTATGTGAAGATCACATAACATGGCTATGATGAGGTCAGCCACATTAGAATCTGTATCCTCCGGGAGTATCTTGCTGAGAGAGGGTGGGAGTGATGGAAACTCAGAAGCAAGGGAATCTAGGCTTACCACATTGTTGAAATAGACTCTTGGTATGGGTTGAGTGGGAAATCTAAGGCAAAGAAGACCTCACAGGAAAAGGAGTTTAAGGGAGCTGACACGACAGATGGCAGCAGCTGTCTGGAAAACAAGGGAGCACGCCATGTGGTATGTCAGAGAGGAGACTGTCAGAGTTTGAGGTCAGAGCAGATGATATCATTCTAGCGTGGCTGAAGGTGCTGAAAATCACCGAGTTAAGTATCTTAAGGAAAAGAAAGGATAGGGAAAAAAAAGCATACATTTTAGAGTCAAACAGATCTAACGTTCTAGTTCTGTTGTTTGCCTGCTGAGTGACGTCGTTCACGTCAGTGCCCAAGCGAGTGAACTTCTCTGTGTAACAGTTTCCTCGTCTGGGGTTGCAGGAATTAAATGAGCCTGGTAGGACCTGGAGCATCACAGGTGCTCCCCTGCCTCCTTCTCCTAGCATTATCAACATGGAGGTTCAAGTCTCTCAGTTTGGTTCAGTTCCACAGTGAGCTGGGGATACAGAGATAAATAAGAATTAACAACAATAATCAAGGAGAACACTATTAGAGGGCACAGATAACTGTATGATAGGTGCTATGAAACGTCCTAAAGTACTATCAGAGGATGGAATAATTCATCCATTCATTAACAATTTGTAAGGCAACTGTTTTGTGCCAACCATGTTCTAGGCTCTGGGGGTACAGCAAAGAAAAGTCAGATGAGGTTGTTGCTCTTATAGAGGTCACATTTTATGTGTTGAAGGGTTGGGATCATGGAGAACCTCATGTAGGAGGGAATGCGCCGAACTTCAAAAAATGAGCAGGAACTTGCTAGAGAAACAAGGGGGTCAAGGAGAATTCTTTCCAGGTAAACCAACCAGCACTGAGACCTGTTACAGTATCCAATAGAGTCCCCTCCTCTGATTTTCAGAGCTATATCTCCCGAACATCACTGGGTATTGTAGCCAGTTGGAGATTCCCAATAAATCTTTTTTCATGTTTTTACTTTCTCATTTTGGGCCTCATCTGGGAGCTTGTAGGATCTTGGCTCCTAGACCAGGATTTGAACCCTCGACAATGAAAGCATGGCATCCTAAACACTGAAATTGCCAAAGAAATCTTAAAGCTATTAGATCTAAGGCATCTGTTTTTTTTTTTCCTTTCTTTCTTTAAAAACATTCAGGAATAAAGCCACCATATGACCCAGCAATCCCACTCCTAGGCGTATACCCTGAGGAAACAAAAACTGAAAAAGACACATGTACCCCATTGTTCTCTGCAGCAGTATGTACAACAGCTAGAACATGGAAGCAACCTAGATGTCCATCGACAGATGAATGGATAAAGAAGCTGTGGTACGTGTACACAATGGAATATTACTCAGCCATAAAAAGAAACACATTTGAGTCAGTTCTAATGAGGTGGATAAACCTAGAACCTATTACACAGAGCAAAGTGAGTCAGAAAGAGAAAAATAAATATCATATTCTAATGCATATATATGGAATCTAGAAAAATGGTACTGAAGAGTTTATTTATAGGGCAGCAATGGAGAAATAGACATAGAGAATAGCCTTATGGACATGGGAGAGGGGAGGAGAGGGGAGATGTATGGAAAGAGTAACATGGAAACTTACATTACCGTATGTAAAACAGATAGCCAATAGGGAATTTGCTGTATGGCTAAGAAACTCAAACAGGGGCTCTGTATCAACACAGAGAGGTGGGATGGGGAGGGAGATGGAAGGGAGTTCAAAAGGGAGGGGATTATATGTATACATATGGCTGATTCATGTTGACGTTTGACAGGAAACAACGAAATTCTGTAGAGCAACTATCCTTCAATTAAAAAATAAATAAATTGAAAAATTCAGATTTATTGAGGTACAATCTGTGTACAGTAATGTTCACTCTTTTAGGGATACGGTTCGATGGATTTTGACAAATAATACAGTTTAGATCTGCCACCATAAATCAAGACATAAAACTTTTAATCACCTCAACAAGTACCATTTACTCTTTCACAGTCAATCTCCCTCACCCACCCCCAACTCCAACAACCATCACTTTGCTCCTATCATTTTTCCTTTTTCGGAATGCCATGTAAATTGAATCACACGATACGTAGCCGCTCGTCTCTTATATCTTTCACTCAGCATGATGCTTTTGTGTTTCATCCATGTTACTGTGTGTATCAGTAGCTTGTTCCTTTTTATTGCTTATTTGTTGTTTAGTGGATAAGTTGTGTCTGATTCTTTTTGCGACCCCATGGACTTAGCCCACCAGGCTTGTCTGTCCATGGGATGTTCCTGGCAAGAATACTGGAGTAGATTGCCGAATCCTTCTCCAAGAGATCTTCCCGACCCAGGGATTGACCCCGTGTCAGGGAATATTGTTGTGTAATATTCCATTTTTGTGGAAGTACACAACTTGTTTATTCATTCACCAGTACATGGATATTTGAGTTGTCTCGAGTTTTTAGTAGTTATGAATAAAGCTGTTATAAATATTTGTGTACAGTTCCCTGTGTGGATTTACGCTTTCATTTCTCCTGGATAAGAGAAATGGGATGGTGGGTTGTGTGATAGGAATGGGATGGTGGGTTGTATGATAAGTATATGTTTAACTTTATAAGAAACTGCCAAACTTTTTTTTTCAACTGAAGTATAGTCAATTTACAATATTGTGTTCAAGCTATTTTCTAGAGTGGCTGTGCCATTTTGCATTGCCACTGGTAACGTATGAGAGTTCCAACTGCTCTGCGCCCTCACCAGCTCTTTTTATTATCTTCTTTTTCTTTTCTTTGTAAAAAACTAACCTTCCCTGGTGATAATTTCTCATCAATTTTCTTTCTTTTTTAAAAAGATCATTATTATTTTTTTATTTTTGGCTGCTCTGGGTCTTTATTGCTGCACTCAGGCTTTCTCTAGCTGTGGCGAGTGGGGGCTACTCCCTCGTGGAGCACGGGCACCAGAACACAAGCTTCGGTAGTTGTGGGCACGGGCTCAGTAGTTATGGCACGCAGGCTTAGTTGCTCCACAGCATGTGGAATTGTCCTCAACCAGGAATCAAACCCATGTCGCCTGCCTGCACTGACACATGGCTTCTTAATCACTGGACCACCAGGGAAGTCCTATTATTATTATTATTATTATTTTAACTTTTTTTTTTTGCTGTGTCATATGGCATGTGGTATCTTCCCCGACCAGGGATTAAACCTGTGTGTCCTGCATTGGAATTGGAAACACAGAGTCTTAGTCCCTGGACCACCAGGAATGTTCTGTTTATCTTTTTTTTAAATTATAGTTTTTTTTTTGTGTGTGGTGGGTGCATAGTAATATCCCATGGTAGCTTTAATTTGCCTGGAGAATCCTATGGGCAGAGGAGCCTGGTGGGCTAGAGTCCGTGGGGTTGCAAAGAGTCGGACATGACTGAGCAACTACACTTACATTTCGTAATGACTAATGACATTGAGCATCTTTTTTATGCACTTTTGTTGCCATGTATTTGGCTGTGCAAAAGATTTGGCTTAATCTCCAAAATACACAAATAGCTCATACAAGTCAACAATAAAAGACCCAAACAACTCAATCGAAAACTAGACAGAAGACCTTAACAGACATTTCTCCAAAGAAGAAACACAAATGGCCGGTAGATACATGAAAAAATGCTCAACATCACTAATTACTAGAGAAATGCAAATTAAAACTACAATGAGGTAATTCCTAACACTGGTCAGAATGGCCATCTTAAAAAGTCTACAAGGTTTCCCTAGTGGCTCAGGGGTAAAGAATTCACCTGCCAGTGCTGGAGACACGGGTTCGATCCCTGATTTGGGAAGATCCCACATGCCACAGAGCGACTAAGCCCGAGCACCACAGCTGTTGAGCCTGTGCTTTAGAGGCTGGGAACTGCAACTACTGAAGCCCGCCTGTGCGCTGGAGCCCATGCTCCACAAGAGAAGCCACCGCGATGAGAGGCCCTCGCACCACAGCTAGAGGGGAGCTCCTGCTCGCTGCAGCTGGGGAAAAGCCCGTGGAGCAATGAAGACCCAGTGCAGCCATTAAATACATAAGTAAAATTATTGAAAAATATAAAAAAAATCAAAAGTCTACAAATAACAAATGCTTCTGGAGAAGGTGTGGAGAGAAGGGGATCCTCTTACACTCTTGGTGGGAATATAAGTTGGTGTAGTCACTATGGGCAACAGTGTAGAGGTTCCTAAGAAAACTAAAAATAGAATTGCCATATGATCCAGCGATCCCACTCTTGGGTTTACACTCAGACAAAACTATAATTCAAAAAGACACATGCACACCTGTGTTCATAGCAGTGCTATTCACAATAGCCAAAACATAGAAACAAATGTCCAGCCATAGATAAATGGACAAAGAAGACGTAATACATATATATGAAGGAATACTATGCAGTTATATTTTAAAAAACCAAACTAATGCCATTTGCAGCAATTTGGAGGCAACTAGAGATTATCACACTCAGTGAAGTAGGTCAGAAAGAGACAAATACCATATGACAGCACTTACATGTGGAATCTAAAATACAGCACAAAAGAATCTATCTACGAAATAGAAACAGACCCACAGACTTCTGGTTGCCAAAGGGGTGGGAGTTAGGGGAGGGCAGGACTAGATATGTGGGATCAGCAGATGTAAACTATTGTGTATAGGATGGATAAACAACAAGGTCCTATTGTGTAGCACAGAGCACTATGTTCAGTCTCCTTTGATAAACCATGAGCTTCCCTGGTGGCTCAGCTGGTAAAGAATCCACCTGCAATGCAGGAGACCTGGGTTGGATCCCTGGTTTGGGAAGATCCCCTGGAGAAGGGAAAGGCTACCCACTCCAGTATTCTGGCCTGGAGAATTTCATGGACTGTATAGTCCATGGGGTTGCAAACAGTCTGATACGACTGAGTGACTTTCACTTCACTTTGATAAACCATAACGCAAAAAAACATTAAAAAAAAAGGCAGGTCTATATGTGTATAACTGAGTCACTTTGCTGTACAGAAGAGCTTGGCACAACATTGTAAATCAATTGTACTTCAATAAAAAATTAAAAATATTGTGTTGTCTTTTTTATTATTTATTTTTGAGATTAAAAAATATATCTAAATTTAAGTTCTTCATCATATATGTGATTTACAACTATTTTCTCCTTTTGTGGTTGTAATTCCATATTCTTCATGGTTTCTGTTTTGGAGGAGCTGTTAATTAATTTTGAGGAAGTCCAGTTTATCAAGTTTTTACCTTAAAGGGTTATGCTCTGGTGCTATATTTGAGAAATCTTTGCTTATCTGAAAGTCACAAAGATGTTTTTTCTGTTTATTCTAGAACATTTGTGATTCTAGATTTTATATTTTGGCCTAAGATTCACTTAAGTTAATGTGTTTGGCAAACATTTTCTTCCAATCTGTGGCTTATTTTTATATTTTCTTAATAGTGTCATCACAATAGGTTAAGTTTTTAATTTTGGTAAAATTACATTGCCAGATTTTCCTTTAATGGTTTATGTTTTTTTGTGTTCTAAGAAATCTTTATCTAACCTGAGATCACTAAGGTTTTTCTTATGTTTTCTTCAGTTTTATATTTTTAGGTTTTTTGTTTTGAGTTGATTCTTGTCACTGACAAGCAGAGCACTTGGGTTGAGGTTAATTTTTTTTTTGGCATGGGGATGTCTAATTGTTCCAGCATTATTTGTTGAAAAGGCTATCTTTTCTGCAATGATCCAGCTTGATACCACTGTGTCCATTGTGTGAGTCTATTTCTGGACTCCTTTGATGTGTATATCTATACTTATGCTGATACCCCACTGTCTTGATTAATGTAGCTTTATGGTAAGTCTTGAAATCAGGTGGCATGAATTCTCCAACTTTCCTCTTCTTTTTCAAAATTGTTTTTACTAGTCTAGGCCCTTTGTTTTGTTCCTGATCTTGTGAGGAAAGCATTAATTCTTTCAGTGTTAAAAGTGATGTTAACCATGCTTTTTTGTAGATGCTCTTCACCAGATCATCTGATGAAGGTCATTTTTGCTGAGAGTCCTTAATCATAAGTGAATGTTGAACTTTGTTAAATGTTTTTCTGTATTGATTGAGATGGACATGAATTTGTCACTGATTGTCAGAGTCTGAGGATGGGGGTCTGCTGCTAAGTCACTTCAGTCGTGTCTGACTCTGTGCCACCCCATAGACGGCAGCCCACCGGGCTCCCCCGTCCCTGGGATTCTCCAGTTAAGAACACTGGAGTGGGTTGTCATTTCCTTCTCCAGTGCNAGTCTATCAGTAAAATAAATTATATCAATTTTAAATATTTGGCCCATCTTCTGTATCTGGGAGAAATCCTATTTGATTTTGATGTATTGTTCTTATTTGTTGCTGGATTTGATTTGTTAATATTTTGGAAAAGATTTTGCATTAATGTTTCTGGAAGATATTGATCTATTCTTTTCTTGCAATATTTTTGTCTGGCATTGGTATCAGAGTAAATCTGACTTTATAAAATGAGTTAGAAACAGGTTCCTCCTCTTCTGTTTTCTGAAAGAATTGTGTAGAATTGATATTATTTCTTCTTTAAATGTTTGGTAGAATTCATTAATAAAGCAATCTGAGTCCAGACTTTACTTTGTGGAAGGTTTTTAATTAAGAATTTATTTTTTAAAATAGATATAGAAAGGTTTAGGTTTTCTAATTCTTTTGCATGCTCTTTGGTATTTGACATTTTTAAAGGAATTAGTTCACTTCATCTAAGTTGTCGAGTTTATAGGCAGCAATATTCCCTTATTATCCTCAACATCTACAGGAGCTGAAATCCTCTCTTTCATTGCTGATATTGGTAGTTTATGTCTTCTCTCTCTTTTTTTCTTCCCCTGTTAGATGAGTTTTACCAATAGTTTTCATTTTCCAAAGAATCAGCTTTTGGTGTCACTGGTTTCTTCTACTGTTTTTCTATTTTTAAGATCATTGATTTCTGCTCTTAAATTTATTATTTCCTGCCTTCTGCTTGCTTCTTGCTTTGGTTTTAATTTGCTTTCTTTTCCAGTTTCTTAACTTGGAGGCTTAGGTTTTTATTTCAAGAGTTTAAAAAAAAGTAAATATTTAATGCTATAAATTTCCCTCTAGGCACTGCTTTATCTGTGTCCCAAAATGTTTAACTAAATATTTTCTAAATTTCCTTGTGAGTTGTTTTAACCATGGATTATTTATAAGTATGTAGCTTAATTCACAAATATTTGGAGATTTTCCAGACATACTCTGCTATTAATTTCTATTTTTAAGCCTCTTATGGTAAGAGAGCATCAGTTCAGTTCAGTTCAGTCGCTCAGTCGTGTCTGACTCTTTGCGACCCCATGAATCGCAGCACGCCAGGCCTCCCTGTTCATTACCATCTCTCGGAGTTCACTCAGACTCACGTCCATCGAGTCCGTGATGCCATCCAGCCATCTCATCCTCTGTCGTCCCCTTCTCCTCCTGCCCCCAATCCTTCCCAGCATCACAGTCTTTTCCAATGAGTCAACTCTTCGCATGAGGTGGCCAAAGTACTGGAGTTTCAGCTTTAGCATCATTCCTTCCAAAGAAATCCCAGGGCTGANCCTCCTGCCCCCAATCCTTCCCAGCATCACAGTCTTTTCCAATGAGTCAACTCTTCGCATGAGGTGGCCAAAGTACTGGAGTTTCAGCTTTAGCATCATTCCTTCCAAAGAAATCCCAGGGCTGATCTCCTTCAGAATGGATTATATGATTTAATTTCTTTTCAGTTTGTTGAGATCTGGTTTGTTTGTTTGTTTTTCGACCCAGAATATAGGCTATTCTTGTAAATGTTCCCTTGGGGGAAAAAAAATATTCTGGTATATTGGGGTGAAATTTTTTTATGTATCAATTAGATCACATTGGTTGATGATGTTTTTTGAGTCTTTTACATCTTTACTGATTTTCTATTTATCTTATTAATTACTGAGAAAGGAATATTGAAGCCTCCGAGTATAATTTTGGATTTATCTACTTCTCCTTTCAGTTCTTTCAGTTTCTCTTTTATGTTTTTAAAAACTCTGTTGTTGAGTGCATACACATTTACGATCACTGTAGCTTCTTGATGAATTGGCCTCCTCATCATTCTATAATGTCTTTCTTTATCCCAGGTATATTCTTTGTTTTGAATTCCCTTTTGTCTGATATTCGTGTGACTTTCTTCTAATTTTCCCCTTCTCATGGAATGGTATCACCATCCAAAGAGATGTGTAGGGCAAAAACTGAGTTGTCATCCTTGACACTTCCCACTCTCCATCACCATATCAGCTTAGGGTCAAATCTTGTCCATTTTACCTGAGTGACTGTTTTTTCCCTACTTTTTATTTGTATTTTAAAAACAATTTCATTTCTTTACTTTTGGCTATGCTGGGTCTTTGTTGCTGTGAGGCTTTTCTCCAGTTGCAGAGAGTAGGGTCCACTCTTTGTTGCTGTCCTTGGGCTTCTCATTGCAGTTGCTTCTCTTGTTGCAGAGCATGAGCTCTTGGTGTTCAGGCTTCAGTAGCTGGGGCACACAGGCTCAGTAGTTGTGGTTCCCGGGCTCTTGAGCACAGAATCAGTGATGTGGCGGACAGGCTTAGTTGCTCCATGACCTGTGGGATCTTCTTGGGCCAGGGATTGAATGTGTGTCTCCTGCATCGGCAAGTGGATTCTTTACTCAGGAAGCCTCAATATTTACATGTTCATTAGTGTGAATATTAGGTTACTATCTTTCTCTCCAACTAAATTGTAAGGTCAGGGGCCATGTCTATTTTGCTTACCCTTGTGTCCTCAATGCCTGCGTTTATTAGGTGCTCAAAAAATATTTGTTGAATATGTGGAGAGTCAATGTATAGTGGATAGAAGGAAGAGGCAGAAGATGAAATGGGAAAGGTTGCTGAGGGCCAAGTCAAGGAGGACCTTGCAGGCTTTGTAGAGTTTTTCCTTCNTCAAAAAATATTTGTTGAATATGTGGAGAGTCAATGTATAGTGGATAGAAGGAAGAGGCAGAAGATGAAATGGGAAAGGTTGCTGAGGGCCAAGTCAAGGAGGACCTTGCAGGCTTTGTAGAGTTTTTCCTTCTTTGAGTCTTAATTTTCTTTTACAGCAGATACATCAGGGAATGCGTTATGAATGCATGTGCCAAGGTACCCCCTAGGCTTGCAAAGGATTGGGGTCTGAACCTCTATTTATAACAAGCTCCCTAGGAGTGCACCAAAGGTTGGGGGCTACTGTTTTAGGATCTAGGAAGACAATGAAGATTAAGTAGGGAAGTGTCATGGTCAGAATTGCGTTTTGGCAAGACCATTTTAGCTGTATAACTTGGAAAAATAGGAAGGAACAAGACTGGAGATTACTGCAGTCATCTAGGCACGTGATAATGAATGGCCAGATTAGGGGAGAATTAGTGGAGAAACAGAGTAGAAAATAGATTCAAGGGAAGTTTAGAAGTTAGAGCTGACAGGTCTTGGTATCTAATTAGATATAAGGGGGGAAAAGATGAAAGAATAGCAACCATAATACTGAACAATTACTGAGAAGCTATGAAGTGCCAGGCATGATCCTACATACTTTATATATATCACATTATTTCATCTCATAACAACCATATTAGGCATGTTATATGGGTTACTCCCAATTTTCTTGCTTTGGAGGCAGTAGTGGTGTCTACCAGACAAGGATTATGAAAGGAAGGAAGGCCAGGAGGGTGGTGTTAAGGCAATGTCTTCAGTTTGGGAACCTACTGACTTTGGGATTTGGGAGAGATATTCAGGTGGCAATCAGGAATATGGGCCTGAAACTTTCCTGAGAGTCCGGAGATGTGGGTCTACGAGCTGTCATCTTTGGGAGTGGATGGGATTGGCCAGAGGAGGTTGAGGTACCATCCTGGGGATCCTAACATCCAAGGCTGAGGCTCTCAGTCTGACTTTTGTGATGTTTCCTGAGTCCATGAGCCCCCTGAGTTGTATGGGAGATACTGACAATCTGTGATTGTGCTTTAGAGTCTCAAAAGGGTGCAGTTCAGTTTAGTTCAGTTGCTCAATCGTGTCCAACCCTTTGCAACCCCATGGACTGCAGCACGCCATGCTTCCCTGTCCATCACCAACTCCCAGAGCTCACTGAAACTCATGTCCATTGAATCAGTGATGCCATCCAACTGTCTCATTCTCTGTCATTCCCTTCACCTCCTGCCTTCAATCTTTCCATCATCAGGGTCTTTCCCAAGGAGTCTTCTTTGCATCAAGTGGCCAGAATACTGGAGCTTCAGCTTCAGCATCAGTCCTTCCAATGAATATTCAGGACTGGTTCCCTTTAGGATTTACTGGTTTGACCTCCTTGCAGGCCAAGGGACTCTCAAGAGTCTCCTCCAACACCACAGTTCAAAAGCATCAGTTCTTTAGCACTCAGCTTTCTTTCTAGTCTAACTCTCACATCCATACATGACTACTGGAAAAACCATAGCTTTGACTAGATAGACCTTTGTCAGCAAAGTAACGTCTCTGTTTTTTAATATGTTGTGTGGGTTGGTCATAGCTTTTCTTCCAAGGAGCAAGCATCTTTTAACTTCATGGCTGTAGTCACCATCTGCAGTGATTTTGAAGTCCCCCAAAATAAAATCTGTTACTGTTTCCATTGTTTCCCCATCTATTTGCCATAAAGTTTTGGGGCCGGATGCCATGATCTTCATTTTTTGAATGCTGAGTTTTAAGCCAGCTTTTACACTCTCCTCTTTCACTTTCATCAAGAGGCTCTTTCTTTGCTTTCTGCCATAAAGGTGGTGTAATCTACATATCTGAGGTTATTGATATCTCTACTGGCAATCTTGATTCCAGTTTGTGCTTCATCCAGCCTGGCATTTCACATGATGTACTCTGCATTTAAGTCAAATAACCAGGGTGACAATATACAGCCTTGACATACTCCTTTCCCTATTTGGAACCAGTCTGTTGTTCCATATCCGGTTCTAACAGTTGCTTCTTGACCTGCATACAGATTTCTCAGGAGGCAGGTCAGGTGGTCTGGTATTCCCATCTCTTGAAGAATTTTCCAGTTTGTTGTGGTATGGCCCACCAAAAAGATTAAAGGCTACAGATACAAATGGTGGGTAGATAAAGTGAATTCAGGAGTGCAAACAAGTGGCCAGACAGATAGTAAGAAATTCTGAAGGCGATGTCAGGAGGTTAAGGAAATCATCTTTCAAAACAGAGGGAGTATCCACTCTAATATTGCAGGAGGTCAGATAAGAAAAAGCTTGATGGTCTACCAGATTTGGCTCTCAGTTGATCATGGATGGCTTTAATAACTTCTGGAACTGGTGGCTGGGGTCAGAGTAGATAGGAAGAGATGAAAATAGAGAACGAATATGGCCTCTTTTTTAGGGAAAGAACAAAGAGGGGTCAAGGATAATTTCCCTCCCTCCTTCCCTCTTTCCCTTCTTCCTTACCTTTTTTTTTTTTT
>SJYV01011936.1:302543-327532 GCA_006410875.1 Neotragus pygmaeus
TCTCCATCACCATATCAGCTTAGGGTCAAATCTTGTCCATTTTACCTGAGTGACTGTTTTTTCCCTACTTTTTATTTGTATTTTAAAAACAATTTCATTTCTTTACTTTTGGCTATGCTGGGTCTTTGTTGCTGTGAGGCTTTTCTCCAGTTGCAGAGAGTAGGGTCCACTCTTTGTTGCTGTCCTTGGGCTTCTCATTGCAGTTGCTTCTCTTGTTGCAGAGCATGAGCTCTTGGTGTTCAGGCTTCAGTAGCTGGGGCACACAGGCTCAGTAGTTGTGGTTCCCGGGCTCTTGAGCACAGAATCAGTGATGTGGCGGACAGGCTTAGTTGCTCCATGACCTGTGGGATCTTCTTGGGCCAGGGATTGAATGTGTGTCTCCTGCATCGGCAAGTGGATTCTTTACTCAGGAAGCCTCAATATTTACATGTTCATTAGTGTGAATATTAGGTTACTATCTTTCTCTCCAACTAAATTGTAAGGTCAGGGGCCATGTCTATTTTGCTTACCCTTGTGTCCTCAATGCCTGCGTTTATTAGGTGCTCAAAAAATATTTGTTGAATATGTGGAGAGTCAATGTATAGTGGATAGAAGGAAGAGGCAGAAGATGAAATGGGAAAGGTTGCTGAGGGCCAAGTCAAGGAGGACCTTGCAGGCTTTGTAGAGTTTTTCCTTCTTTGAGTCTTAATTTTCTTTTACAGCAGATACATCAGGGAATGCGTTATGAATGCATGTGCCAAGGTACCCCCTAGGCTTGCAAAGGATTGGGGTCTGAACCTCTATTTATAACAAGCTCCCTAGGAGTGCACCAAAGGTTGGGGGCTACTGTTTTAGGATCTAGGAAGACAATGAAGATTAAGTAGGGAAGTGTCATGGTCAGAATTGCGTTTTGGCAAGACCATTTTAGCTGTATAACTTGGAAAAATAGGAAGGAACAAGACTGGAGATTACTGCAGTCATCTAGGCACGTGATAATGAATGGCCAGATTAGGGGAGAATTAGTGGAGAAACAGAGTAGAAAATAGATTCAAGGGAAGTTTAGAAGTTAGAGCTGACAGGTCTTGGTATCTAATTAGATATAAGGGGGGAAAAGATGAAAGAATAGCAACCATAATACTGAACAATTACTGAGAAGCTATGAAGTGCCAGGCATGATCCTACATACTTTATATATATCACATTATTTCATCTCATAACAACCATATTAGGCATGTTATATGGGTTACTCCCAATTTTCTTGCTTTGGAGGCAGTAGTGGTGTCTACCAGACAAGGATTATGAAAGGAAGGAAGGCCAGGAGGGTGGTGTTAAGGCAATGTCTTCAGTTTGGGAACCTACTGACTTTGGGATTTGGGAGAGATATTCAGGTGGCAATCAGGAATATGGGCCTGAAACTTTCCTGAGAGTCCGGAGATGTGGGTCTACGAGCTGTCATCTTTGGGAGTGGATGGGATTGGCCAGAGGAGGTTGAGGTACCATCCTGGGGATCCTAACATCCAAGGCTGAGGCTCTCAGTCTGACTTTTGTGATGTTTCCTGAGTCCATGAGCCCCCTGAGTTGTATGGGAGATACTGACAATCTGTGATTGTGCTTTAGAGTCTCAAAAGGGTGCAGTTCAGTTTAGTTCAGTTGCTCAATCGTGTCCAACCCTTTGCAACCCCATGGACTGCAGCACGCCATGCTTCCCTGTCCATCACCAACTCCCAGAGCTCACTGAAACTCATGTCCATTGAATCAGTGATGCCATCCAACTGTCTCATTCTCTGTCATTCCCTTCACCTCCTGCCTTCAATCTTTCCATCATCAGGGTCTTTCCCAAGGAGTCTTCTTTGCATCAAGTGGCCAGAATACTGGAGCTTCAGCTTCAGCATCAGTCCTTCCAATGAATATTCAGGACTGGTTCCCTTTAGGATTTACTGGTTTGACCTCCTTGCAGGCCAAGGGACTCTCAAGAGTCTCCTCCAACACCACAGTTCAAAAGCATCAGTTCTTTAGCACTCAGCTTTCTTTCTAGTCTAACTCTCACATCCATACATGACTACTGGAAAAACCATAGCTTTGACTAGATAGACCTTTGTCAGCAAAGTAACGTCTCTGTTTTTTAATATGTTGTGTGGGTTGGTCATAGCTTTTCTTCCAAGGAGCAAGCATCTTTTAACTTCATGGCTGTAGTCACCATCTGCAGTGATTTTGAAGTCCCCCAAAATAAAATCTGTTACTGTTTCCATTGTTTCCCCATCTATTTGCCATAAAGTTTTGGGGCCGGATGCCATGATCTTCATTTTTTGAATGCTGAGTTTTAAGCCAGCTTTTACACTCTCCTCTTTCACTTTCATCAAGAGGCTCTTTCTTTGCTTTCTGCCATAAAGGTGGTGTAATCTACATATCTGAGGTTATTGATATCTCTACTGGCAATCTTGATTCCAGTTTGTGCTTCATCCAGCCTGGCATTTCACATGATGTACTCTGCATTTAAGTCAAATAACCAGGGTGACAATATACAGCCTTGACATACTCCTTTCCCTATTTGGAACCAGTCTGTTGTTCCATATCCGGTTCTAACAGTTGCTTCTTGACCTGCATACAGATTTCTCAGGAGGCAGGTCAGGTGGTCTGGTATTCCCATCTCTTGAAGAATTTTCCAGTTTGTTGTGGTATGGCCCACCAAAAAGATTAAAGGCTACAGATACAAATGGTGGGTAGATAAAGTGAATTCAGGAGTGCAAACAAGTGGCCAGACAGATAGTAAGAAATTCTGAAGGCGATGTCAGGAGGTTAAGGAAATCATCTTTCAAAACAGAGGGAGTATCCACTCTAATATTGCAGGAGGTCAGATAAGAAAAAGCTTGATGGTCTACCAGATTTGGCTCTCAGTTGATCATGGATGGCTTTAATAACTTCTGGAACTGGTGGCTGGGGTCAGAGTAGATAGGAAGAGATGAAAATAGAGAACGAATATGGCCTCTTTTTTAGGGAAAGAACAAAGAGGGGTCAAGGATAATTTCCCTCCCTCCTTCCCTCTTTCCCTTCTTCCTTACCTTTTTTTTTTTTTTCCTATTCTATTTTTGTCTGCATGACATGTGAAATCTTAGTTCCCCGACCAGGGATTGCACCTGTGCCCCCTCAATGGAACTGGGGTGTCTTAACCACTGGACTGCTAGGGAAGTCCCTTTCTTTGCTTTTTTAAGGGAGGAAGGGTCTTGAGCAGGGATACAGATAGAGGGGAAAAATCCCTCCTATCCAGTTGATGTAGTGAGGTTCTAAGAGGTGGAGTTCGGAGTGCAGCTGAAGGGCCTGACTCAGAGCACAGCGAGGGCCATATCTCAGAGGGAGGAGGAAGGGATGGGAATGGATACAGGCAGTGGGTGAGGGGATATTGATAAGGATGGTAGTGGCAGCCATGGCGGTCCCTTTGGGCACCAGGAGTTTGTGGTTCTGATGACTAGCAGAGGAGAGTGATGGTGCATCTGGCCTCACATCAGCTAAGAGGACACTGCTTTTTCCTTAGCCTGGATCACCGTCCTCCTTATATGGGGCTTTGGAAGCCTTCCTTGACTGACACCTCCACTCTGCCCTTTCCCAGTACATGCCTCAGCTCCCTGTTCCCTTTTTGCCTCAGCACAGAGGCCAAGATCTCCCCTTGGCTCAGTGTCTGTCTGTCTGTCTGTCTGTCTCTTGTCATCAGAGAGAAGGCTCAAGGAAGGAGGTGAGGAGGCGGTGGGAACACATGTGAATCTGAAAACGGGTGGATTCTCCCTCAGGACTGTCCCCCCAGCTCTCAGGACAGGCTGTGCCCACAAGGGGGTGCTCGGCCAGAGAAGGCCTGCGTGGCACCATCCGGGCAAGTGGCCCAGTTGGCAGGCTGGTAGCAGGGCCCTCACTCTGGTCAGGACCTTTGCTCCCTGCCCAGATGGCCCTTGCCTCCGTTGCCATGGATGCTTTTTAGTTTGAGGTAAACAGAGCTCTTCCTCCTCCTGTCCAGACACCTAAGTGTCTCTCTGGGGAAGGGTTGGAATTTCAAGCGTCCAGGTGTCCCTCACTCCCCTTCCCGGAAGGCACAAGGGCGGTGAGTCATGCATTTAGGCCCCTCTCCACCCCCTCACTGCTCTCAGGCTGCCCTACTTCCCCCTCCAGCCCCACCTGGGTCTGGAGAGAGATTGGGAAGGATGGGGTGAGGGCTGGGTCCTTGCTATCAAGCTGGGTGTGGGATGGAGGGCAGAGCCTTCTTGTCCTCCCATCTAGGGGCCTGGATCCTGGGGCCTGATCCAATCCCTGGAATCAGTGAGAACAATTACAGCTTCTTTCCTCCTTATCTGCTGAATCCTTAGGGCCTAGGGTGAGAGAGAGGAGAGGACAGAAAAAACAAATGCGGAGGAGAATAGGAGAGCGGAGAAAATGATTCACCTGGATAGAATTGACTCTTGGAACCATTCATTCATTCTCTCATTCTGTGAATCAAACACATTCCTGTGCTGGGTGCTGAGGGAAATGGAAACTTGTAAGACAGAACCCTGTTATGTGTTTTTTTTTTTCCTGATGTGGTCCATTTTTAAAGTCTTTATTGATTTTGTTACAATATTGCTTCTTTTTCTATGTTTTGGTTTTCTGGCCATTAGACACGTGGCATCTTAGCTCCCTGACCAAGGACTGAAACTGCCCCCCATGCACTGGAAGGCAAGGCCTCAACACTGGACTGCCAGGGAAGTCCCACCATCCTGATTTTGAGGAAGTGCCTTAGGGAGCTGGCGTGAAGGCCCTGGATTGGAATCTGGGGGCCCTGGCTTGAGCCCCAGATATCACTGGATGGGCAAATCACTTCTCTAAGCCTTGGGTTCCTCGTCTGTGAATGAGGATAAAGATACTGAACTCCCAAGGTTACTGTGCAGATCAGATGAGACGAACATGGATGACTGCTTCATTCGCCCTTGTCCACTGCCTGTCAGATGCCTGTGGCTCGGGTTTACAATCAGGGAGGGGTGCTCAGACAGGCATAACCCAGCCCAGGGTGTAACAAAGGTGAGTTCTTGGGGTCTCTGTGGGAGGGGCCATTTCCTACTGTGCTGACTGTGGCAGGTGGCGTGGGGAGGTGCCTGGTGTGTGATTTTCATTCAGTAAATGTTTGCAGAGTGCTGGGGTGTGCTGGAGCCAGGGCCTGCAGGAAGGGTAAGGTTTCAGCTGGTGCAGGTGCCAAGGATGGCGGCAGGAGGGACAGGCAGAGCCCTGGGGCTGGGACAGGACGCAGCTAGTGCCAGGCAGGAAGGACTCAGCTCCATCCTTCACGAGGAGCTTGACCTTTACTCCGAAGGCAAAGGAAGTTCTGAGCTGGAGAGGGACAGGATCAAAGTGGCGTTTGTAGAACAGTCTGGTTGGGCCCTGGGCCCTTGGAGAGGACAACTTGGAGCAAAGCAAAGCAAGCGCAGTGTGGAGGTGGAGGGGGGCTGGGCCTCAGGGAAAAAGCCTACGTGTCTAGGAGCCTCAGGCGGGCAGTGAGGTCACCTCTCCCCCAACTCTGCGAGGAGGAGGAGTGCGTTCGAGGCTGCACGTCTTTGTCCCTGGGGCCCCTTCTCACCTGCCTGTGAGAAGGCGGGAGGGGACATGGCAGGGAGCTGGAGAATTTCTCAGGGACACAGACAGCAAGGAACACTGTCTCTTCTCGCCTCCTTCCTCCACGGAAGCCAGGGCTCCGCTCAGAGGGGGAAGGGGGACAGACTGGAATTAGGATTGGGCTCCCTTCTGGGTCCTGCTCCAATCCCCCAAGAAAGAAGGTGAGTCAACTGCCATTTTTGAAGCTGGAGGAGTAGTTGATGGTGGCAGGGAGAGGGAAAACTCACGGGCCACAAGAAATTCACTGTCCTGAATGTCCAAAGCTGCTGCCTGCAATACAGTGCTGTCCAGCCCCGGGACCTAACTTTCTTGGGAGGGAAATTTCTGGCTAGGGGCTGGCTGATAGGAATCCAAGATATTTAGCCTTTGTTGGCATCAGCGATCCTGGCCATCCTTTGCTCCCACTTCATTTCCGGATGGACCACCCATGCTGGGGTGACTCAGGTGTATGGCCCAGGCCTCCCAACCCCCAGGGCTGACTCAGCTTGAATTCCAGGGAATGTGGAGATAGCTCTCCCCAGCTCTCCGGGGGTGGAGAGATAAGGTTTATGGCTGATTCTCTGCAAGGTGGTGGGCCATGCGGACATACCTCCAATTGCATTCTTCTTGGGCCTGACGTTGCTACACAGACTTTTCCAGGAATTTCAGGCATCTCAGCACCATATTCAGAAATCTGCTCTTTGGCACCTCCTCCCCCAGGAGGTCTCCTCACCACCCAGGCTGTGGCTTGCTCTTGTCCCCTCGAGGCATGCTGTTCCCACTCTCCTCTGGGCCTGGGACTCTGGGCCCCATGTCCCACTGTAGGTCTGAGTGAAAAGAGATCCGCGCCCCCCCCCACCCCCCCAACGCTGCACCGCTCCTTTTGCAAAGGAACATCCCTTCCTTTCCTTTTCCCTCATTCTACTCCTCCTCCTTGCATTAGGTGGTCCTTCCTTCAGTCTAGCCTTTTCTCCCTTTCAATACTTAAACTTCCACTTAATTTAATATTTATTTTTATTTTCTCTCCATGTCACATTTTCTGTATTAAAAAATAGTCATATAATAATAATAGATGGAGTATGACCTTTCAAAATTGTGACTATATTGTACATGCCTTTAACTTGTATGATATTGTACAGCATTAAAAAAGACTTCGTGAGTATTGGGACTTCCTTGGTGGTCCAGTGGCTATGACTCCAGGCTCCCAATGCAGAGGCCCTGAGTTCCATCCCTAGTTGAGGAATTAGATCCCACATACCCCAACTAAAGATCCCACATGCCACAACTAAGACCTGGTGCAGCCAAATAAATAAATAAATAAATATAAAGACTTGGTAGATATTGAAAAAATTTGGATTTGGGGAAAAATTATATATAATCATACTCACTTTCTGCATCTCCTACACCGTCAGAGAAAAAAGTGAACTTTACACACTTTGAAAGATGGAATGCACAGAGAAAGATACACCCAAGTAACAAAGAACACAGAGGCCAAACAGCAGACATGTCAGAAGCACAGACGAGACAGCTCAGGGCTCACAGCAGAGAGGAGGAGTCACAAAAAGGCTCAAGCTTTGAAATACCATCGCTGGGGCCTTGTTGAAAGGGAGAAAAGACCAGCCTGAAGGGAGGACTGGCTAATTCAAGGAATAGCAGGAGCAGAAATCAGTGAAGTAGGGCGGTGATGCTCCTTTGAAAGGGAGGAAGGCATTACTTTGGAGAAGGAAATGGCAATCCGCTCCAGTATTGATGCCTGGAGAATCCCATGGACAGAGGAGCCTGACAGGCTACAATCCATGGGGTCACAAGAGTCAGATATGACTTAGCAATTAAATCATCACATCAAGGCATTACTTAAAGGAGCTAATGCTGTTTTGTTCAAGGGTTGGTATTGCAGGGATGTAACATTGGAGAAGGAAATGGCAACCCACTCCAGTGTTCTTGCCTGAAGAATCCCAGGGACAGCGGAGCCTGGTGGGCTGCTGTCTATGGGGTCGCACAGAGTCAGACACGACTGAAGTGACTTAGCAGCAGCAGCAGACTCTGGAGGGCAGGTGAGCGTGGACTTACCACAGGAGCCCCTTAACGGAGGAGAAGGAGGCAATAGACAGGGAGTGGGTGAATTCTTGGAGGAGAGTTTATAGTTTTCACCTATCAGAGCGGTAGATTTTGTTTTAACTTAAAAAAACCTTTTTCTTTTATATAGGAATATAGCCAATTAACAATGCTGTGATAGTTTCAGGTAGACAGCAAAGGGACTCAGCCACATCAGCCATATACATATACATGTCTCCAATCTCCCCCAAACTCCCCTCCCACCAGGGTGCCACATAACAGTGAGCAGAGTTCCCTATGCTATACCATAGGTCCTTCTTGGTTATCCATTTTAAATAGAGCAGTGTGTACATGTTGATCTTCAACTCCCTAACTATCCTGTACCCCTATCCTTCCCAGCAGTAGTTCTACATGGGGACGGCACAGGGGTAAAGAAAATCTCTTGCCAACATTAGCATTATATAATTTATTTTATATAGGAGAGAACAAAAGCTGAGTGCCCAAATCAGGTGTGATTTCGAGCTTAATGTTTTCCCCAAGACATTGCAATCACTTTGGGAAGATCAAAGTTCTAAAAACGAAACGAATTTAAACGTCGTTAACAATAAAATGTAATTTCAAGGAATTTTAAAAATAAATGGGATTGCTCCTTCACTGAACAGATGCAACAACTGTAGCTCTGAGAGAGGAAGTGAACTGTCTAAGATCACACAGCAATTTAGAGACTGGTTATTTGATTTCCCAGTTTAATCGGTTGCGGCTGTATATGTTGTTTCAAGAACTGTTGAAAACAATTCTTAAAATGAAAATGAAAAAAAAAAAAATTCTCATGACAAAGCCTAGAGCACTTTGGAGGTGGTGGAGGAATTTGCAGAAGTGCAAGGTCTTCAGGGCATGTCAGCTCACAGGATTTGTGAGAATGAGCGCAGGAGGTCAGCTAGCCAGGGAGCCCGCTCTCAGCTGTCCTGGGGTTCCTACGCCCCCACAGATCAGCAGGGCAACTTCTGCAGGCCTTCTGGAAGTCATTTTCCTTTGTCAGAGGTGCTGGCTGATGACAGTGAACGCTTTCATGCTGGCCTGGAGGATCTGTACCCTATCCCCTGTGTCTCTGTGTCTGGTTAGACTCAGGACGGGGAAACCCAGCAGGACTGGGAACCCTAACTGGGTTTCAGAGCTGGAAGAGTTGGGTTGAATTCTGATCCTGACACCTAGGACCTTACAGAATGGATCTAAATTTTCTAAACTTCTGCATGTTAATGTATAAATAAGACTAACTGTACTTTCCTCATAGGTTTAATTGTGAGGATTAAATGGGGTTATAAAAAGTCTATGATTCAGGGAGTGCCTGGCATATGGTAAGACCCTGAAGGGATGGGGAGAGAGGGAGGGGTAAGGCAGGGAGGCAGACAGGGCCCAGTTCTCCTGTTAGAGCACAAGCTGTTCTCAGCCTCGATGCTCAGTTTCCTCAGCTGTAAAATGGAGACAGTGCTGATTTCATAGTTTCTCTAAGGATTAAAAGCTGTCATTATTGCCCTAAGGAAATGCCTAAATCATGGGTACTTACACACATGCCCAACTCTGGGAGACCAGATCAGAGTCCTGGATGGGAAACCGGGGGAGAAGTCTGAGAGGGAAAGTCTGGGAGGGCTTCCTGTAGGAGGGAGTGGAGCCAGAGAGAGGACAGTCTGGTGAAGAAACCAGGTGGAGAGAGAGTTTGTGTAGGAGCTGGCTGTCATGTGAAATAGGGTCAGGCTGGGGGCGGGGAGGTGGTTGGAGGTGGAGGGTTCTTGTGGCTGCAAATGTGGGGGTCACGGGAGCCATGGGCCCTTGGGACTAGGAGGAGGCCTGGGGACTCTGACTTCTGCAGTGGGATATTCCTGAACCGGAAGCTCTGATCTGGTAGGGAAATGGCCCTCTGCTTTGTCTCCCAGAGCTTCCCTTGAGGCTCAGCTGAAAAAGAATCTGCGGGCAATGTGGGAGACCTGGGTTCGATCCCTGGGTTGGGAAGATCCTCAGAGAAGGGGAAAGGCTACCCACTCCAGTAGTCTGGCCTGGTGAATTCTAAGGCCTGTATAGTCCATGGGGTCACAAAGAGTCCGACATGCCTGAGCCACTTTCACTTTTGTCTCCCGAGGCATGGAGAGTGTTTCTGTGGCTTGTGCTTCTCCTAGCTTTCCAAGATGATCACCTGGGAAACCAAGGAAGGAGAGAGAGGGCAGTACAGCAGCAACGCCTTGGGGAATCCTGGCCTCAGGCTGGAATTCTGTTGGGAATGCAAAAACACAGACTGCGTTGTGTTGCCATAGAAGCTTGCCTAACACTCCTTGGGGCTAAACAGGTTCCAGCTGGATGGACTGGCTGGGACCAAGCCCAATTCCACCTTCCAGGTCAGCAGCTTTGTCACTAGGCCTAGGGTTGTGTGACTGTGATCTGTTTCGGAGTTGTCTTAGCCCTTAGAGACCAAGGAATCCTGGAAGGTATGTTGGATATTGGGTGGCAGGTAGTACCGACCCGATCTGACCTGAGCTGCTCTCCTACCCTCTCTAATACACACACACACACACACACACACACACACAATGGCATAGACTGAGCAGTGATTAGTGAATTCATTCATCATATCCTGGGAGGTGCTTTCTAAGCACTTTCTAAGGCTGCAGATATAATAGTAAAGCAGGCAAGGTCTCTGCTCTCATGGGCTTTTTTTTGGGTGGGGGGGAGGTGTCCCCTAGGTCAGTCTGGATTACTGAGTAAGAGAGGTCAGTTAGATGTTCAGTGAATGAATATAATATATATATTTTGGATTGCTAAATAAAAGAAGGCAAACTTTGGGGGGAC
Source organism: Neotragus pygmaeus (assembly GCA_006410875.1). NCBI lineage: Eukaryota > Metazoa > Chordata > Mammalia > Artiodactyla > Bovidae > Neotragus > Neotragus pygmaeus. The sequence goes on from SJYV01011936.1 coordinate 313,020, forward strand.
ATTTCTTCTGGGTTATTCACACAGACTCTGTAAGAAAGCATCACTGAAAACAGTATGCCCAGGCTTTGGACTTACCCCAGACTTGAGGTCAAATCTTGAAGGACCTTTAGACTCCTTATCTGTAAAATGGGGTAATGTTTCCTTCCTCCTGGGTTATTTTATGATTATAAATATGTACGAGATCTGACACTTTGACCATTAGTGCTGCTGCTGCTGCTGCTGCTGCTGCTGCTGCTAAGTCGCTTCAGTCGTGTCCGACTCTATGCAACCCCATAGACGGGGGCCCTCTGTCTCTGGGATTCTCCAGGCAAGAACGCTGGAGTGGGTTGACATTTCTTTCTCCAATGTATGAAAGTGAAAAGCGAAAGTGAAGTCGCTCATTCGTGTCCGACTCTTAGCGACCCATGGACTGCAGCCTCCCAGGCTCCTCCGTCCATGGGATTTTCCAGGCGAGAGTACTGGAGTGGGGTGCCATTGCCTTCTCTGACCATTAGTGGGAACCCAGCAAATGAAAGCTGACATCATTATCACCATCATTTATTTCCCACATCACCACCTTCACCATCATCAAGGATGGCAGGGAAAAGAGCCTCGGGTTGGGAGCTGGGGAAGCAGAGTGGATGTCACGGGCAGTGCTCAGTTTGCACGGCTGGCTTCCTTAGAATTGGATTTGCAAGCTTCTGTTTTACAATGCAGCAGAGTTTTGCATGTTATCCCTTTATTACAATCCCAGAGACTACTTCTTATACTCGCAATCACCACCTCTCTCCACTTACCCTCAACCCTTCTGAACGATCGATCCCTCTCTGCCTCGTGAACACCTCCCACGGGCTGAGTGGACGCTGCAGAGGACACAGAGATGCATGAGGCATGGTCCCATCCTTCAAGGACTTCATTTTCACCAGGCAAATGAGCAAAGTGGGTGTGAACACAAGATGGTGAAGGAATGGGGAGGCTGCACAATGTGGGAGAGGTGATCTGAGTCGAGCTAACATTGATTGAAAACCTACAACTGTCAACTTACCTGATGGTCAGACCAGTCCTTAGGTAGTTCCATTTTCAGCTGTGGAAAAGGAACCTCAGAGGGATTAAGTAGTGTGCCCAGCTTCACACAGTTGGGAAGTGGTTACAAGATTCTCTTGATCACATTCAGTATCCTTTGGCCTTCAGTCACACTGGCTGCAGTAGGACATGCATCAACAGGCTTGGTCAGTCCCATCAGTGAGGAGTCTACCGCGTTCAGTCCAGTCTTCTTCAGAGCCATGTGGACTTGGGCACTTACCCATCCTTGCCTGGAGGGATAAAGTTACAAACTCTTTGCAAGTTTCCATGAGGTGAAGTTCATAGTGCACATAATAGGTCTCAGAACGTGTGTCTGGGGCCCTGCCAACCCATCTACTGAATTTCTGCCACCACTTCCCAGGTGACAATGCAGACTGCACTTGTCCAAAGCTTGAGCTTTGGGGGAGTCTTTTCTCACAGCCAGCAGAAGTCTCTCTCTGGGGGCTCCTTCCTGCTGGTGCTAGTCATATCCCAGGGGCCATACAGATGAATTGGAGAAGGAAATGGCAACTGCTGGTGCTGGTCATATCCCAGGGGCCATACAGATGAATTGGAGAAGGAAATGGCAACCCACTCCAGTATTCTTGCCTGGAGAATCCCATGGCAGAGGAGCCTGGCAGGCTACAGTCCATGGGGTCACAAGAGTCGGACACGACTTAGCAACTAATCCGCAACCACCACCACACAGATGAATGCNAGAAGGAAATGGCAACCCACTCCAGTATTCTTGCCTGGAGAATCCCATGGCAGAGGAGCCTGGCAGGCTACAGTCCATGGGGTCACAAGAGTCGGACACGACTTAGCAACTAATCCGCAACCACCACCACACAGATGAATGCCCCTTCTTCCTCTGGCAGTCTGTGCCTCTTCTCCAGGGAGCATACTCTCAGTGCCAGCTACCTTAGAGGTCTGCAAAATGTGGTTTGCATTCATTTCCTTATCCCAGACAACTCTTTGCATTGGCTTCCATTTGTCCAGGTCCCTCGTCAGAGTCAGACAAGAGCCAAACCCTGTTATCCAAGCATGGCATGATGGGAGAGGAAAAAACTGGTTCTCCCAGATTTGGATCTCCTGTTGAGGACCACAGAGGATTTCATGGTGGCCTCATCACCCTGTTGCTGGTGTGAAGGTGTGTGTGTGTGTGCATGTGTGATGAACAAAGGTAAGGCGATAGGTATAAACTGTGTGTGTTCAGGGGGAGAGTCTACACGTTCCCTCTGTGGCATCTTTTCTGGATGGATGCCCTGCCAGACAGAGGTTGGCGCAGGGCTGGGAACCAGACGTAGACACTAGTGGCTGCTGTCCTGTCTGCAAGAAGCTGTGGTCTGACTCTAAGGTCCAGCAGCTCGTGGTGAGCGTGAGCTGCAGTCTGCTAGGGCAGAAGGTGCTAGGGTCAGAAGGGAGCTACTGGAAGTGCCTCTGAGTCACCTTCTCGCTTCCCTTCATGTTGGACTCAGCCAGGCAATCAACTGCCATATCCTGTTGGTTCTTTCTTCTTACCGTCCTCTCACCGCCCTGCTCCTGGCACCCCACAAGCCTTCTCGCTTGTGTGCTGCAGTACACAAGTGAGAAGGCTAGTCTAGTATCCTGCCAGTTTTAGCCCCTACAGTCTAACCTACACATTGCAGCCCCCTGAATCTCTCTAAAGTGCTGCTTTAACCGTGTCTTCCTCCCGGCCCACATCTTCCTTGGCCCCTGTGACCTATAGGATAAACGATCTGGCCTTCAAAACCCTCAATCCCATCCCCTCCTCCCCACCTGGCCTTGCTCTTTCATAGGAAACCTGTTCTTATCCAATAACTCACTGCATTTCATAGATTTCTTTTCTAAACTCACTTCCATCAAGCCCAAACTCATTTTTTTCCCCCAAACTCATTTAAAACAGCCCTTCTCTTTCTCTGAATTCCTATATCCTATGTCTGAATGACTCATTTATCTGAGATCAATATTTCCATGATAAGTAGAAAAGGTAGACTTTGACCAGGCAGGATTTATATTTATACAACGGCTACACCAATATCTTTATACCCCTACAGCCTCTATATTTCCATATCTCCTTTGTGTACATTGGGATCACAGTGAGCAGCGAACATCTGTTGTTTTTACCTGCCCAGCATCTCTTCTTCTTCTTTTGGTGAATTACCTCTTTCTGCCCTTCTTCTATAGAGTTTGGGAAGGGCTGACCACCTTGTCCTCTGCCTGGCTCACAATCTGGTATCCCAGTCCCCCCACTACTGTGACTGGTTCCAGGACGAGCACGTGACCTCAGTCAGTCCAGTGGGAGTCAGCTTTGGAACGTAAGCCACACAGACTGGGAAAGTGGTTCTCCCTTGGTTGCCATCCTTGCTGCAGCATGGACATGGTCAGCTGAGAAGGAAGCCCACACAGAAGGAAACATTCAAGGGACGGAGAGAAAATCCGATGCCATCATCAAGTCCCTTATCTGGCTATACCAAAGCCAAATATACATTTCGAACCTCCCAATTACATAAGCAAATAAATGCTGTTTCATGCTTAAATCCATTTGACTTGGGTCTCAGTCACTTGCAGTCAAGAGTCCTCAGCAATAATGAATACCTGGGTGTCTTGGTTTGGATGATTTAGCTGTGTGTGTACAGGGACTTGTGTGATGTGCATTGAAGGGTGGCATGCATGTGGCTATGATGGGTGGGAGAGGTGGCACTACTCACGCTTGGACGATGAGTGTGTGTCTAAGCAGGGAGGGCAAGGAGCTGACTAGCTGTTAGGATCAGAGGGGATGTATGCGCACAAGGTGGGTTGTCCTTGACTCCTGTGTCCTGAGGGCAGGGGCTGAGTTTGAATTACATGTATCCAGGGAGAACCTAGCAGGTGCTCAGAAAATACCTGCTTATCATCATCAAGCTCTACCCTCTGAAGAATATCCCCATTGTTTTCAGATTGAAGCCAAATTCCTTGGACTCCTTGAGTGATATATAGAATCATAAAACCTGTGTTAATGTTGACGGCTGACTATCCCCACCCCTAATAACAGGAGAGGAAACAGATCCATATAGGAATCATTTGTCGAGGCATAGCCAGATGTCACCAGGCGGAGTCTTTACTTCNTGAAGCCAAATTCCTTGGACTCCTTGAGTGATATATAGAATCATAAAACCTGTGTTAATGTTGACGGCTGACTATCCCCACCCCTAATAACAGGAGAGGAAACAGATCCATATAGGAATCATTTGTCGAGGCATAGCCAGATGTCACCAGGCGGAGTCTTTACTTCCTTCTTCTCCAGGAGGTGGGGACAGAGGTGGGCAGGGCTGGCCTTGGGCACTTTTGAGGAGACCCCCCCACCCCCAGTCCTGCTTCTCCATGAGCTGTGGTTGAGTTTATGGTAGGTGATTAACCTCACGCTGGATGTTTATGGTAGAATATCTGGGAATTTATTGCCAGCTCTCATGAATCTTGATCTCTGAGCCCTTTCTCCAAGGTGGGCTGGGCCATAGCTGCTTGCATCTCATTTCTTTCTGTTCCTCCCTCAGCTCCTCACTTCACCAGGACAGAATGGTCTCCCCAAGCCAGAGCTTCCCTGCCAGGGTGTCTGGTCACACCAGCTGTGCCAAGAGTGAGCTATACCTGTGTGATGCACTGGGCCCACCAGCCCTCTGAGTGTCAGAGGGAGGCTTTGCGTGGCCAGAGCACACCTATTCCCAAGCATTTACCCCAGCTTACCATGCACAAATGATCACTTCCTGTGGGCCATGACTCTTGACTGCGGAGAAGGTTTGGAATGGCCTAAGAAGTGGCTGTTTCCCAGGATGAAGCGGTGAGATCTGGAGACCGGGAGAGCTCTCAGAAGATCGCACCTTGCCCATGACTTTTCACCACCCCACCTGCATTGTGCAACTTTCTCTTCTGAACCAGATGTGGAAGGGTCACAGCTCCTGTGTATCAGGAGAGCACAAGGGGCTCTTCTTCTTAACCCAGGGCTGGACTGGGTGCCTGGGCTAGGGTGTCAGAATGTGCCCTACCCTGGGACTCTGATGAGTATGAAGTATCAAGGCGTTCAAGGTTCTTTTTTTAAAATTGAAGTATAGTTGATTCATTGTGTTGTGTTAGTTTCAGGTATACAGCAAAGTGATTCAGTTATACATGGACATATGTATATGCTTTTTCAGATTCTTTTCCAATATAGGAAAGATATTGAATATACTACAAGATATTAAATACAGTTCCTGCTGCTATATAGAACATTCTTGTTGTTTAGCTATTTTATATACAGTAGTAGTATGTGTCTGTGATTTTGAAGTGTAGAGCTGGAGAAGGGAGATCTCTGAGCCCTTTCTCTAAGGTGGGCTGGGCCGTAGCTGCTTGCATCTCATTTCTTTCTGTTCCTCCCTCAGCTCCTCACTTCACCAGAAGAGAATGGAGAGTCTCTTGGACAGCAAGGAGATCAAATCAGTCAATCCTAAAGGAAATTCACCCTGAATATTCATCGGAAGGACTAATACTGAAGGTGAAGCTCCAATACCTTGGCCACCTGATATGAACAGCTGACACATTGGAAAAGACCCTGATGCTGGGAAAGGTTGAGGAGAAAGGCAAGAGGAGAAGGGAGCGATGGATGATGAAATGCTTAGATAGCATCACTGACTCAATGGACATGAATTTGAGCAAACTCTAGGAGGGAGTGGAGGACAGAGGAGCCTGGCATGCTGCAGTCCATGGGCTCACAGAGTGGGACATGACTTAGTGACTGGACAACAACAGTGAGTATTTGTTGATCCCAAACTCCTAGTTTATTTCTCTCCAAAGGTTCCTATTCAACCCCTCTAGTTGTGGGTTTTTAAGGGGGTATCTGGGGGATGTTTTTCAGACCACAAAGAGCTCTTTTCAAGCAGATCCCTAGATTTTTCTGAGGCCAGGGGATGCAGGCTGAAAAATGAATACTCAGAAGTCCATCACAGCCTGAAACTTCAGGCAATGTTGTGGTAAGGGAGCTCACCTCAGTATCCTTCCCCACCAGACCTGCCTCCCCAGAGGGCACTTGGACTCAGTGCTGACACTCAGTTCTTCCCATCAAAGTATGCTGCTGTCCTCAGCGCCCCCTCTCTCAGGCCCTGCCCCTGGGAGTGTCAGTTTGCTGATCTGAGGGTGATCTCCAGGCTGCTAAACCATCAATATTTAGTGACTAAGGACTCCTAATATTCACCTTTCAATAGAAACCTTCAGGCTATATCTTGCTTAATTCACAGGAGGCTTCTACCTGCACTGAAGTGGTATGAAAGGAACCAAAAAGCTATCTCCCCACACTGTTTTGGAGCTTCCCCGGTGGTTCACTGGTAAAGAATCCACCTACAATGCAGGAGATGCAGGACACTGGGATTTGATCCCTGGGTCGGGAAGATTCCCTGGAGGAGGGCATGACAACCCCCTCCAGTATTCTTGCCTGGAAAATCCCATGGACAGAGGAGCCTGGCGGGCTGTAGTCTGTGAGGTAGGAACACCACAGTGTTTAGGGTATTGTCTGATAAGCAAATACCCTAAGTGGATGAGTGAATGAATGTGTGAATAAAAACAGGAGGGAATAAAAGCCCTAACTCCCCACCTTGGTCTTCAGGTTGCTGGGCAGGAAATTCAAAACAAAAGACCACTGGACAATAGCTCCATTGCCAAGCAACCCAGCCACAGGTGGCTCAGATGGTAAAGCATCTGCCTGCAATGCAGGAGGCCCAGGTTTGATCCCTGAGTCAGGAAGATCCCCTGGAGAAGGAAATGGCAACCCACTCCATTACTCTTGCCTGGAAAATTCTGTGGATGGAGGAGCCTGGTAGTACAGTCCATGATGTCGCAAAGAGTTGGACACGACTGAATGACTTCACTTTCCAGGCCACAGGTAACTCTCAGGGCTAGGAGTGAGGGTAGGCGTGGGGGCTGTAGCAGAGACCCAGGTCCTTGCAGTTCCTTTCCCCTTCTGCACTCCTGTCTGGTTATCTGAATCACCTTTAGGAATGCTTTTTCTTGCAGTGGTGGTATGTAGGAGGGTGGGCTGTGCAACTCCTTCCTTAGGGGTCCATCCTCCTGGGGAGCCAGTGACTCCAAATCCCCCTTGTCATTACTCAGACCTCCTGCACATTGTCCTCACCTCACCCCATCTGGGTCCNTTTTTCTTGCAGTGGTGGTATGTAGGAGGGTGGGCTGTGCAACTCCTTCCTTAGGGGCCCATCCTCCTGGGGAGCCAGTGACTCCAAATCCCCCTTGTCATTACTCAGACCTCCTGCACGTTGTCCTCACCTCACCCCATCTGGGTCCTCTCTCAGTCTCTGTCTGTGTCCCTGGAGTGTCGGGCTCTGGGGACTGGTCACTATCTTCTTTCCTGAAGGGCAGGTATCTCATTCTTTCTGACCAGGGGCTCTGAAGTGCTCTGGACTTGGGCTGTAGCCTATATCCTCTTGGGAGAGGAGAAAGGTGTGTTTCTGGAGGTCTTCATGTAAGAGCAGAGCCAAGGCCTAGAGCTCAACCCCGGCTGCTGCAAGGAAGCTTTTAAAGCGTGCAGGTGGGCTCCCCTGGTCGCTCAGTGGTAAAGAATCCATCTGCCAATGCAAGAGACATGGGTTCAAGCCCTGGTCCAGAAAGGTCCCACATGCCTCAGATCAACTAAGCCCGTGTGCCACAGCTGTTGAGCCTGTACTCTAGAAGCAGAGAGCTGCAGCTACTGAGCCCGTATGCCACAACTACTGAAGCCCGCGACTCCCAGAGCCTGTACTCTGCAACCAGAGAAACTACTGCAATGAGAAGCCCGCATACCGCAACTGGAGAGTAGCCCCTGCTCGCCATAATTTGAGAAAAGTCCGCAAAGCAATGAAGACCCAGTGCACTCAAAAATAAATTAATAAAATCATTAAAAAAATAAAAGAGTTCTTGTATTAAAAAGAAATACAGGGGCAGGCTGGGCGATTTTGGCGTGCATGCTCCAGACAGAGAACCAGAATTGAGAGGAAGGACGACAATGACTGAGCTACGGTTGACTGTCAGTCCAGTAGACGGCTGCGTCCAGTTTGGCATCAGTAGAGACGAGGGTATAACGAAGGGAGAGCAGGCTGGAGGCCTGCTCATCACCTCCAGGCTGTAGGCTTGTCTCCTTTCCTCCATCAGGAGGCGTACCTTCCTACTTTTCTCCCCGTGCCTGTTCTAATAATTTCTAACTACATCTTCTGTCAAAATAAAAAGTTTGGTTTGGAGGACATTCGTGGTTGTCCAATCAAAGCATATAAGTTCTGTGACAGCAGAACATGGGTCAAGGCTCTCAGACTGGAGAGGATCGGAAAGTTCTGGTCCAAACCCCTACCTGAGTTAAGAATCCCACAGTGAACCCAGAGAACAGCTGGTTAGCACACCTTGTTCTCCAGACTTCTAGGGACAGGAGCTCATTGCCTCTCTAGGCAGTCTATTCCCATTTGGACTGGCTTGAATCATCAGAGCTGTGTTTATCACAATGACAAATAGTCACCATTTACTGAGCACTGACTACGAACAATTGTGGCCTTGAGGCACAGGGCACGAAAATGAACAATCAGATCAACTTTATTATTCATGATGTGGCTTACTGATGGGTTTTCCCACCATCTGTGGCTTTCCACTTAAATTGGTGTCGCGGCCTCAGCACTAAACTCAGATATTTCCATGTCAACAGGAAGACTCAAATGCTCATCTTTTAAAGTGACTTCAGTTCTTTGCGACTTTGCTCTGGTTACTAATCTAGAGGCAGGGAATCTACCTTCAGCATCTAAACAAAATCTTCCCTTCTGTCCCCTGAATCCTATGCTGGTCTGCAAAGTCCCTAGTTTATATATGTGGCTGATTTATGCTTTTGTGGATTGCCTCTTTTTGTGACAGCTTTACTAAGCTATAATTCACATACCACACAATTCAACCATTTAAAATGTACAATTCATTGATTTTTACTATTTTCACAGGCTTGCACAATGATCACCATAATTGAATTTAGAACATTTTCTTCAGTCCTAAAAGAAACTCATGTTTTTACCAATCACTTCCGTTCCCCCCAGCCTGGAGGTAGTTTGGCAACCATGGATCTGCTTTCTGTCTCTATAGATTTGCCACTTCTGGACATTCCATACAAGTAGAATCATGCAATACATGATCTTGTGTGACTGGCTTCCTTCACTCATAACATTTCTCAAGGTTCATCTGGATTATAGCAGGCATGGGTGATTCATTCATTTTTACTGAGAATGGTATACCATCGTAGGGGGATGTCGCCTTTTGTCTCTCCATTCATCAACTGGTGGGTATTTGCGTTGTTTGCATTTTGGCTTCTGTGAGTAGGGCTGCTTTGAGTGAGGTGTTTTTGTGTCACCAGTCCTGATCACTGAGAAAAATGTGCTCAGACCATATTTTCGGAGGATTGTGAGTGACATATGATAAGAGCTACCCTGCTCACCCATCTCTGCCCTCAGCCTTGACCTGAGGCCTCTGGACCTCCTTGGTGCCATCCTGCGCTATCACCATCAGGGTGGAGGGGGCAAACGTCTCCTCCTTCCCTCTTCTGATTTCTAGGAAAAGCAGTTTGGAACAGAATCTGGGTCTGGGTTGGGCAGTCACCAAAAACACTTTCCCTTTTGTTGGGTAGGAAGCACTGTGCAGACCTCGGTGGCCGGAGACAGCTTTACAAGTCCCCTCAGGCCACCTTGGTCCCGTTTTCCGCTCCCTCCTAACTTGGCCCTAGTCCTGAAAGTGAAGTGAACTGAAAGTTGCTCAGGTATGTCCGACTCTTTATGACCCCGTGGACTGTGTAGCCCACCAGGTTCCTCTGTTCATGGAAATCTCCAGTCAAGAAGACTGGAGTGGGCTGCCATTCCCTTCTCCAGGAGATCCTCCTGACCCAGGGATTAAACCCAGGTCTTCCGTATTGCAGGCGTCCATATTGCAGGCGGATTCTTTACCGGCTGAGCCAGCAGGGCTTCCCTCTATTGCTTTCAAGCCGGAATCCCAGGCAGGGGCCACAGGAGTAGGCAGCTCTGGCTNACTAGAGATCTCTTCAAGAAATTTAGAGATACCAAGGGAACATTTCATGCAAAGATGGGCTTGATAAAGAACAGAAATTATCTGGACCTAACAGAAGCAGAACATATTAAGAAGAGGTGGCAAGAATACACAGAAGTGTAAAAAAAAATCTTTACCATCCAGATAATTATGATGATGTGATCACTCATCTAGAGCCAGACATCCTGTAATGTGAAGTCAAGTGGGCCTTAGAAATCGTCACTACAAACAAGGCTAGTCGAAGGGATGGAATTCCAGTTGAGCTACTTCAAATACTTAAAGATGATTCTGTGAAAGTGCTGCACTCAATATGCCAGCAAATTTGGAAAACTCAGCAGTGGCCATGAGACTGGAAAAGTTCAATTTTGACTCCAATACAAAAGAAAGACAAGGCCAAAGAATACTCAAACTACAGAACAATTGCACTCATCTCACATGCTAGTAAAGTAATGCTCAAAATTCTCCAAGCCAGGCGTCAGCAATATGTGAACCGTGAACTTCCTGATGTTCAAGCTGGTTTTACAAAAGGAGAGGAATCAGAGATCAAATTGCCAACATCCGCTTGATCATGGAAAAAGCAAGAAAGTTAGAGGAAAAAAAACAAACGAACATCTATTTCTGCTTTATTGACTATGCCAAAACTTTTAACAGTGTGGATCACAATAAAGTGTGGAAAATTCTGAAAGTGATGGGACTCCTAGACCACCTGACCTGCCTCTTGAAAAATCTGTATGCAGGTCAGAAAGCAACAGATAGAACTGGACTTGGAACAAGAGACTGGTTCCAAGTAGGAAAAGGAGTGTGTCATGACTATATACTGTCACCCTGCTTATTTAACTTATATATACATCATGAGAGTACATATAAGTATATCATGAGACAAATTGGACTGGAAGAAGTACAAGCTGGAATCAAGATTGCCGAGAGAAATACTGATAAACTCAGATAGGCAGATGACACCAACCTTATGGCAGAAAGTGAGGAGGANTAGGAAAAGGAGTGTGTCATGACTATATACTGTCACCCTGCTTATTTAACTTATATATACATCATGAGAGTACATATAAGTATATCATGAGAAAAATTGGACTGGAAGAAGTACAAGCTGGAATCAAGATTGCCGAGGGAAATACTGATAAACTCAGATCGGCAGATGACACCAACCTTATGGCAGAAAGTGAAGAGGAACTAAAAAGCCTCTTGATGAAAGTGAAAGAGGAGAGGGAAAAAGTTGGCTTAAAGCTCAACATTCAGAAAATGAAGAAAATGGCATCTGGTTCAATCTCTTCAAGGGAAATAGATGAGCAAAGTGGAAACAGTGTCAGACTTTATTTTTTCGGGCTCTAAAATTACTGGAGATGGTGATTGCAGCCGTGAAATTAAAAGATGCTTACTCTTTGGAAAAAAGTTATGATCAACCTAGGCAGTATATCAAAAGCAGAGACATTACTTTGCCGACTAAGGTCCGTCTAGTCAAGACTGTGTTTTTTCCTGTGGTCATTTATGGATGTGAGAGTTGGACTGTGAAAAAAGGCAGAGTGCTGCATAATTGATNGCTGCAGTTCTGTGCTCAGGACTTCAGGTAAGGCCTCTCCCCTCTGAGTGTGCCCAGGTCCGCTGTGTGGACCACAGCGTGGGGGAGGAGAAGCAGGGAGCTGCCCGGTCGTCCCTCCCCTGGGCTGCCATACCTGTCTGACCAGCCCTTCCCTCTCTCCTTCCGCCTTCTCTGGGCCTGGTTTGGCACTGGGCCCATACCCCTCCCTTTGGTCTCAGGAAAGCAAAGTCTTTCAGCTCTGCTCGGTGTGGGTGTTTGTTGGGGAGGGGGGAGCTTGCATTCAAATCACTCCTTGGAAAACTAAGCATTGTTTAAAGGGGCTGAGAGAGGGCCTGGAACAAACAGGTACTGCCTGGTTCTGTGTGGCAGGAGGCCAGGCTTGGGAAGGGTGGGAAGAGAAAAGAGGGGAGGGAAGAAGGGGATGTGGTCACTGTGTCCCCTCTGAGAGTCTCTGGGTTTGTCTTTCCAGAAGGGACTTCAAAGTTCGTTCTTTTCTGTGTATGTGTGCGTGGTCTGGAACGTGTGATCTGAGGGGAGCTTATCTGCCTGTCTGTCTTTTGGGATTTGTCCGACTCCCAGGGAGAGGGTTTCTGGGTCTCACTGTCCCTCTGTAAGGGTCTCTGTGCCTGTGCTCTGGGTGCCTGGGATGCCTGCCGGAGAAGGACGTAGAGTCATCCACTCGCCTGCCCTGGGGACAGGCATGGGAGCAGTCACTTTGGTTGAGGCTTGGGGGCTATGGGCCACCTGTCCCTCTCCTCCAGGGAATCTGTTGGTTTCTAGTAAACAGCCACCCACTCCTCTCCATTTCACGCCCTGCAGGATCTATCAGAGAATCCAGCCCCAGCCGTTAGGTAATTGCTACTGGAATCTCTGCCTTGGGGACCCAAAACTGTGCTTTCCGCCCACAGCCTGCCTCACCCTGCCCCACCCAGGCCCTGGGTGCCTTATTCAGCTCCCCATTCTCCAGCCTTCTGCAGGTGCATGCGGTGCCCCAACCTGCTCTCCTGACTCATTTTCTTAATGGGTTTGGGGAGACAGGTGCAGGGACTTTTCCTTCTCCTATGGCCAGCGGGGGACAGGGGGTGGCCGGGGAAGAGAAAGAGAAGTTGCTGGTTGACTCACCGTCGGGGCCCCCCACTCCAGCCCCACCTCACAGTCCTGCCTTTTTCCTGTGATTCACCCACTGGGGGCTATGGGAATGACTCCTGCAAGCAGTGATGAGCAATGAGATGAAGCCCCCGATGCAGCCACCTTCTCTCCTGACCTCCCCCAGCCTGCCCTTTAGCCCTTGTTCATCCTTCGCTGTGCATTTCAGGCCCAAGAATCCTGTGATCTTAGGAGGAGAGAAAGACACCACGGTGCTGTGTCCTGGAAAAGCACTGTGTTGGATCTCACTTTAACTTTCACATACAGCCCCATAGCTAACACAGTGTCTGTTCATTCATTCATTCCATGAATATTTTCCCAGCGCCTCCTGGCGCTGCACCAGGGGCTGAGGGCACGGCAGTAACTGAGGAAAGACCAGGCAAATGGTTGACCTCAGGTTCAGTGATCTGGAACCCAAGTGTCCAGCCTGGGCAGACCTTCGTAATCACACGAAGTGGAGGAACGAACACAGGGTGGTGTCTTTGGAGTATCGGCTGCTCAGAGGAGACTCATATGCCAGGGGCCCCTTGCTGGCCGTGTTCCCCAGTGTGTGCATTTATTTCCCACGGGAGGGAAGGAGATAAAATCCAGGATTTGGGGCTGCAGTGGCTGGGCAGCCCTGGGCAAGCTCTGTTACAGGGAGCTTGTAGGGGCTGGCAGAGTCCTTGCACTTTCACATTCACAGAATTGCCTTTTCCTGGGTTCCAGGGTGGTGCAGGCGTGGGCTCCGGGGTGGGAGCAGCTCTCTGCTGCCCCCACCTGAGTCCGGCCTGTAGGTGGCAGGTGTCAGGTTAGGCCCTGCCCCCTCAGGGCCTAGCCACTCAGCTACAGGGCCAATCCCCTCCTCATGGGCTGGGCTCTGTTTTATAAAAGGCCGTCGGGGAGCTGTACCCCACCGAGAAGCAGCTTCTCGACTCCTCGACTCTTACTCAGCTTTGGCCTCCTCGCCTCCTCGCCAGCCTCCACCATGTCCATCAGGGTGACCCAGAAGTCCTACAAGGTGTCTACCTCTGCCCCCAGGTCCTTCAGCAGCCGCTCCTACACCAGCGGGCCCGGCTCCCGCATCAGCTCCTCGGCCTTTTCCCGAGTGGGCAGCGGCAGCAGCTTTCGGGGCGGCCTGGGCATCGGAATGAATATGGCTGGAAGCTACAGTGGGGCCCCAGGTTTGGGGGGCATCACAGCTGTCACTGTGAACCAGAGCCTGCTGAGCCCCCTCAAGCTGGAGGTGGACCCCAACATCCAGGCCGTCCGCACCCAGGAGAAGGAGCAGATCAAGACCCTCAACAACAAATTTGCCTCCTTCATCGACAAGGTGAGGGCTCCCCTCTGCGTGGCTGGCAGTGCCTGGGGCTGGACCAGGATCCCAGCCCTTTCCCTTGGTCACCCCACCCTTCATGGGCACATCTCCAGCCCCTCACTAGTGTCCTGCTGGGCCCCACCCACTCTGGCAACATTCTGCCTTCCAACCAGTGACTTGGCCCCTCTGCGCACTTGGGTTTGGGCAGGGGAAAGGGATAGGGAGGGATCTTGGAGGCTTCTGACTGTAAATCTTGGGGGCCCCCGACTCACTCGCCCATCTCGCCCCAAGTCTGTAAAGCTCTCAGCCTCGAAGTGTTCCAGGTGTTTAGCTGGGAGGGGAGTTCCTCCCTCAGGGTCACCCTTCTCCCTTATCCCGGCCCCAAGGACCTTTCCAGTAGTGCTCCTGTGCTTAAAA
>SJYV01011936.1:327632-341266 GCA_006410875.1 Neotragus pygmaeus
GACGCCAGGGACTGGCTTCAGGAAAGCCCATGCAGGATTCAAAGTCTGCGGGCGTGGGACACCCTACCCGTGTTTCACGTCCTTTTAAATCCCAGGATTTATGGTTTCAGATAAGGCGCCTATCCGCCAACGCCCCTCTCCCCCCGCCCCGGCCCTTGTCCCCTCACTCTTCGCTCCTCGGCTCCGCCCCAATAACCTGGCTCCACTTTCCCAGGGAAGGCGCCAGGCCAGGTTTTGCAGCCTGGGTTGGGAGGGGGGTGTTGCTCCCTTAAGGCCCCAGGGCCCCCTCTGCTGACTGGCTCCTGGGAGGCATTGTGGGAGCGGAAGGAGGGAAATCCTGGGGCAGATTGCCGTCTTTAAGAATTGGAGTCCCCTGGGAAACGGGACCTCTCCTGTTTTTGGGGAAGGCTTGGTGGTTCCTTGGACTTAAGGACCCTTGACTTCTTGACTGCCTTTTGCTAGCTCTGGGGTCTTCCCAGTGAATAGTTAAGCAGAGGCTGAAGGTCCCCAGTGCTCTACCCTTTCCTTTGATGGACTAACTTGCTAAATCTGATTTCCTCATCTACAAAATGGGCTCTCTAATCCCCTAAATCCAAGAGGTTTTGCCTATTCAGGCATATAATGTATGTAAGAGCTTAGCAGTGCTTGGCCTACATTAAGCAGTCTAATAAGGGTAAATGTTATAATCACTTATTTTTTATAATTTTGGGACAGAATGAGCTGGGGAAGACGGATTTACAGAGATAGATTTGCTGGATCTGAACCAAACCCTTAAGACAAACTTCTTTTCCAAGTCCTCTTAATTTAAAAGAAGTTCCAACTTTGGGTCAATTAAAAAAAAAAAAAGCATTCCTCCTTTTGGGACCAGTTTATTATTCTTTCTTTAATAAAATTTCTCTTCCAACATGGTTTAATTTCATCCTAAAATCTGGATTCCTCGAACCCAAGGAACCTAGGACCTTTGTGTTTTGGACAGGAAAACAGGATTGTGGATTCAGGGTGCAGTAGGGTGGGGTTGGATATTGGAGAACTCATAAATAAAGAGAGGGCTGTGGGGTGGAGGGTCTTCAGTTTGCAGACAGATTTACCTAGTTTCTTGCTCTTAGAGATGGGGTTTGGATAGGGCTTGCCTGAGATCTTCTAGGCCATTGCAGGGTTGAGGAGACCTGGGCTCAGAAAGGGGAAGCAACTCAAGATCAATAGTGGTGTTAGGCTAAAACTCAGGTCTTCTGGCCAGTGCTTTCCAGACTGTAGGGCTGAAGTTTCCCTGTAATCTATGAGTCACTCAAAGCCCCTCCAAATAATAATCATGATTGTTTAATATGAACCATCTATATTTCTGTCAATCATGAAAAGTGTTAATCAAAACTTGGCTACTTTTACTGACGTGTAATGTACAATCTCAGTCAATAATACCTATTTTTTTCCTGAAAGTATAACCAACATAATTCCTAGATATCTACTTCCAACTATGTACCTCCTTGTCTCCCCACAGCCCAACGCTAATGCAGTTCTGGAGACCCAACTTCTTGGGGAGTGGATTAAGGGGAAACAGTGCTTGCTTTGTGCCAGACTTTGAGCCCTGGCCTGATGTGACTGGACTTTTCTCCCCCATCATACANGGGGCATCACAGCTGTCACCGTGAACCAGAGCCTCCTGAGCCCCCTCAAACTGGAGGTGGACCCCAACATCCAGGCCGTCCGCACCCAGGAGAAGGAGCAGATCAAGACCCTCAACAACAAATTTGCCTCCTTCATCGACAAGGTGCGGCACCTGGAGCAGCAAAACAAGGTCCTGGAGACCAAATGGAACCTCCTGCAGCAGCAGAAGACTGCCCGGAGCAACATAGACAACATGTTTGAGAGCTACATCAACAACCTCCGTCGGCAGCTGGAAACTCTGGCCCAGGATAAGCTGAAGCTGGAAGTGGAGCTTGGCAACATGCAGGGGCTGGTGGAGGACTTCAAGACCAAGTGAGCCTCTGTCCTCCCCAGCTGAAATCATCTCACCCTGCCTGGCCCCATGGGACCAGAGGTTTCAGACCCCAAGGCCCTTTGCTTTATGGGCAGTGCAGTCCTATATAATCAGGGTGACCCCAGGACAGTCTAGGGTATGTCCATTGTTAATAGCACTTCCTCTCCTCCTTCAATTGCAGAACTGTCTTGATATGGACAACAAATTATCTTCTAGAGTTTACATAGTAAATCTAAGATGGGAGCAGAAGTAGCCAACAGGCCTCTGTTGTATATTAACAGCCCTGGCCCTTATTTCTTCCTTATCCCTGATTTTCAGCACATTCCAGAAAGTTCTGTCAAAGATCTCCTGTCAGTCACTGTTGCTAAACCTCCTCATATGCCTAATCCAATATATCTTCATGGATTTGGAGAGACACTTCCTGCTCTAGGCTTCCTTACTGACTGGGGATGGCGTGGGGTAAGGCTGGGGAGACAGTAGCTGGTTGGGGCAGAATGACCAGACCAACTATCTCATATCTTTTTACATTTCCATTAACTGAATTTTCTAGATATTCTTGCTCCCTTCAAAAGACCCATGGTAACCTCACCTTTCCCTTTCATCCTCTCATTCTATGCCTCTTCCTTATTAGATATGAGGAAGAAATCCAAAAGCGCACAGACATGGAGAATGAATTTGTCATCATCAAGAAGGTGAGGGAGCACCTTTATCCCCACCAGACACAGAAGGCTGGTGCTTAGAGACTCAGGCTAGAGGCTTTCTGTTCTTAAATGTTTCTAAGTCATGGGACAACATTTGGGTACCTCCTAGGTACTGAACATAGGACAGAGTTAGGTGCATTTGGACAGAACTATGGGTGTTGGGACATGGTTAAGAAAATGGAGCAGTGGAACTGGAGGTCCAGCTTTAGAAGGCTTCCAGGACGAGGGGGAGGGGGAGAGGAGGCGGGAGGAGGCAGAATGTGCAAGAAGCTGAGGTTAAGGGGCTGGGAATGCAGGTGTGGTGGGGCAGAGACCGCACTGGATCACTGAGGTGGGAAGGCAATTAGAAAGTTCTAAGTATAGGCCACTGGGTGTCCCCAGCTTGGAATCAGGAGTGGGCACTCAGCTCTGGCTCCCCTTTCCCCACCCCACAGGATGTGGATGAAGCTTACATGAACAAGGTAGAGCTGGAGTCCCGCTTGGAAGGGCTGACTGATGAGATCAACTTCTACAGGCAACTGTATGAAGAGGTACGTTCTTAGTTGCTGGAGACTGGAGTTCCCTGGCCCCATCAGGGACTCCTTCCAGCCCTGCCAGTGCGCCAACAGACAAGGGCCCAACCCGGAATAATTCCGACTGCCAATAGTAACCTGGCATGGATGTCCTTTATGTTCTGTCTCCCTGAATGAAGGAGGGTTTGTTACCCCATTTCACAGATGAGAAAACGGGCTCGGAGAACTGAAAGAGACTGTCCAAGGTCATCATACATACTGCAGAGTGGTGACCTGGCTACCTCAGACCTGCTCTGTCCCTAGGGTTTAGATAGATCCTTTGGGCCATATGGGAGCCCTCTGGGGGCGCCATACTGGTAGCTGAGAGCGCGGAAGGGCTCTGCCCCTCTGGTCTCTCACCCAAAGCCAGATTTCCTTTTATCCTGGCCTCATTTCATCTTTACTTCTCTCCAAGTTCCAGGTCTTCGACCCCCATCTTCCTTCTTTAGGGACTTTGCCTTCTCTCCTGCCCTAACTGTCTTGTCCCCTGTGGAAGGCCCTTCTACAGAAGGGGACTCCTTGTGTGCAGGGCCAGGGCCTTACCACCTCCCCTTCCTGCCACAGGAGATCCGTGAGATGCAGTCTCAGATTTCTGACACGTCCGTGGTCCTGTCCATGGACAACAACCGCAACCTGGACCTAGATGGCATCATCGCTGAGGTCAAGGCCCAGTATGAGGAGATCGCCAACCGCAGCCGGGCTGAGGCCGANGATGCAGTCTCAGATTTCTGACACGTCCGTGGTCCTGTCCATGGACAACAACCGCAACCTGGACCTAGATGGCATCATCGCTGAGGTCAAGGCCCAGTATGAGGAGATCGCCAACCGCAGCCGGGCTGAGGCCGAGACCATGTACCAAATCAAGGTAAAGAGCAGGGGCTCAACCTGGTGCTCCCCTTCTGGGTAGTTCTGGGTGCTAGTCCTTCCTTGAGGAGGAAGTGAGATTTCAAACTCTGCCTGCTGGGAACGGGGCTGCTGAGTCGTGCCGGGGGACAGGGGTGGGATGTTCCAGGCCCAGAGGTACGGAACTGGGTGGGCATGAGATGACCTGGGCTCTGGTGACTTGGCTGAGGGTACTCTTTGCTTGGAGGGACCAGGAGTCCCCTCTCAACCTCACTGCTCGTCTCACCTCTGCAGTATAAGGAGCTGCAGACACTGGCTGGGAAGCACGGGGATGACCTTCGTCGCACGAAGACGGACATTTCTGAGATGAACCGGAACATCAGCCATCTCCAGGCTGAGATCGAGAATCTCAAAGGCCAGGTATGGGCTGGGCTGGGGGTGGGAGAGGGTCCTGGGACACCTCTGGGGTGGAGGAGATAGTACAGAAAGAAGTGAGGTGTCTGGGGGTTGGGGAAAGGATCCTGGGAGTTGGAGGGGTAGCTACAGTCCAGACTGTTCTGGAGGTTGAGGGGTCAGAACAGGGGTCATGGGGCTGGGCAGGTAGGTTGGTGGTCCAGGATGGGTTCTCCAAACTTGCTTTATCTGTCTTATAAATCAGGGTGCTTATATCTCAGATGCCTTAAGGGGGTTGAGAAAGCAGAGATCTAGTCCCTTTGGGAGTGGAGATACAGCATCCCAGGTGAGAAGTGTGTGCAGGAGGGATCTGGAAGCTGCTCATATTCCCCCATTTCACTTCCTGAAGCTCACCCACCAGTAACATTTTCTTCTTTTTTTTAAAAAAATTATTTATTTGGCTGCTTTGAGTCTTAGTTATGGCACATGCACTCTCTGTGTTTTGTGGGCTCCAGAGCACACGGACTCAGTAGCTGACATGTGGGATCTTAGTTCCCCGATCAGGGATCGATCCCCTGCATGGCAAGGCAGATTTTTAATCACTGGACCATGAGGAAAGTCCCCTCTAACATTTTCTTGGAATAAGGCAGGTGGAGTTGGTTAGTCCAGGTTGTGGAGAGGGGGTCCCTAAAGGAGGGGAAAGGGAGAGTGGTTGGAGGCGGAGAAGGAGAGGAGGCAACCAGACTCTGCTTTACCTGCTTGCCTGTCCCCTCCCCCAACAGAGGGCTTCCCTGGAGGCTGCCATCGCTGACGCTGAGCATCATGGTGAGATGGCTGTCAAGGATGCTCAGGCCAAGCTGGCTGAGCTGGAGGCTGCTCTGAGGAATGCCAAGCAGGACATGGCGCGGCAGCTGCGCGAGTACCAGGAGCTTATGAATGTCAAGCTGGCTCTGGATGTGGAAATTGCCACTTACAGGAAGCTGCTGGAGGGCGAGGAGAGCCGGTANTGAGCTGGAGGCTGCTCTGAGGAATGCCAAGCAGGACATGGCGCGGCAGCTGCGCGAGTACCAGGAGCTTATGAATGTCAAGCTGGCTCTGGATGTGGAAATTGCCACTTACAGGAAGCTGCTGGAGGGCGAGGAGAGCCGGTAGGTGTGGGGGTTCCCTGACCACCCCTGGTACACCATCCCTGGAGTGCGGAAGATGGGACCTGGGTCCTCAGGGCCAAGGGTTGGTCCTGACATTCCATGTGTCCTCTGGGTACAGGCTGGAGTCTGGGATGCAGAACATGAGTATCCACACCAAGACCACCAGTGGCTACGCAGGTGAGTGTCTGCGTCTTGGGGCCAGGGCCGGAGGGCAGCCTCTACGGGTCCTTCTGGTGCAGCTGAGGAAGCTGGGGCCCAGCTACTGTCCTGTCCAAGGTCCCACACCCGTGTGCTTTTGTGGTCCGTCACTCAGTCGTGTCCGAGTCTTTGTGACCCTACGGACTGTAGCCCACCAGGCTGCCCTGTCCATGGGGTTCTCCAGGCAAGAATCCTGGAGTGGGTTGCCATGCCCTCCTACAGGGGGTTTTCCTGACCCAAGTCTCTAACATCTCCCCAAGGTCACATAGTTAATAGCAAAGCCCTGTCCCACCCTGCTCCTGGTTTTCGCCCAGTCATCTTAGAGAAGTGAACCAGGGCAGTTCCCCCTCCCTGGGGACCACTTCTGGGATGTCAGGGAGATAGGGGGAACAGCACCTGATGTGAGCATAGCCTCCCATACTCACGTGGCTGTCTCTTCCTGACCAGGTGGACTGACTTCGTCCTACGGGACCCCTGGCTTCAACTACAGCCTGAACCTGGCCTCTGGCGTGGGCCCCGGCTCCTTCAGCCGCTCCAGTTCCAAGGCTGTGGTTGTGAAGAAGATTGAGACCCGCGATGGGAAGCTGGTGTCTGAGTCCTCTGATGTCATGTCCAAGTGAAAGGCTCCTGCGGTCCCTCCCAGCCTTCCCCCGCTCACTGGCTCCTGCAGATGGAGCTGTGCAGGGGAGCATCTGCGTGGGAGACCTGAGGTTTCACCCCTGTCCTCCACCCACACCTGGGGGGAGTCGACTGCCTGGGGTTGCCCCTTTTGCCCATGACCCCACCTAAAAGCCAATGTAAGCATCTTTTTCAGAATAAATCCAATTCGAGTATCTTTTTTTCAGAATAAAGCTTCAGTTGGCTCTGCCAACCTGCTATGCTATGTGCAGCCCTCATTTGTGAGGTGGGAGAGAGGTTGTCAGGAGGCCTCTCTCTGGGATCAGAAGCTGGGGTCGGGGGCCACGTGGAGAGTCTGGCCTCCTCCACACTGTTCCCAGAGAGACTATTTTTGCTGAAAAACACATCGATGCCTTGGTCTCAAATACCCCACTTGACTTTTATCTGTGCAGCAAACCCTGTTGGGGAGCAGAGCAGATTTTGGGTGGGAATATCAGGAGGGTTTCCTTTCTGTAGGCCTCACAAGTGATTGGCATCAGGATCAGGCCCAGAGAGACCAAGCAGGCCAAGTTCGGCCAATGGCCTAACTAAAAATCAGNACGTTACTTTACCAACAAAGGTCCATCTACTCAAAGTTATAGTTTTTCCAGGAGTCATGTATGGATATGAGAGTTGGACTATAAAGAAAGCTGAGCACCAAAGAACTGATGTTTTTGAACTGTGGTGTTGGAGAAGACTCCTGAGAGTCCCTTGGACTGCAAGGAGATCAAACCAGTTAATCCTTAAGGAAATCAATCCTGAATATTCATTGGAAGGACTGATAGTGAAGCTGAAACTCCAATACCGTGGCCACCCAATGCGAAGAACCGACTCATTGGAAAAGACCCTGATGCTGGGAAAG
Organism: Neotragus pygmaeus; assembly: GCA_006410875.1. Classification (NCBI taxonomy): domain Eukaryota; kingdom Metazoa; phylum Chordata; class Mammalia; order Artiodactyla; family Bovidae; genus Neotragus; species Neotragus pygmaeus. The sequence goes on from SJYV01011936.1 coordinate 334,961, forward strand.
ATTGAAGCAAGAGGAGAAGGGAACAACAGAGGATGAGATGGTTTGATGGCACCACCGACGTGATGGACAGGAGTTTGAGTAAGCTCTGGGTATTGGTGTTGGACAGGGAAGCTTGGCATGCTGCACTCCGTGGGGTCACAAAGAGTTGGACACGATTGAGCGACTGAACTGAACTGAACTTGGAGCCTCTGGCCTTCCATTGCCACCAGGCACTATGGAGGCAGTGGCAGAGAAGGGATTCAGGGAAGTCAGGATCAGCCTCCCCGTCTGTTCTTTCCACTGCTGCAGGACTGGTTCCTGCCTAACTCCTAGGCCTGGCTCCAGGTGTCCAGGTAGCCTGCAGGGGGAGTCAAGACTGGGAAAAGCCGGGCTCCAGCTCCTGCCCAAAAAGGAAAGCTGGGAATGGGTCTGTGCCCTGGAGAGTCATGGAAACAGGTCTGGGGCCAGGATTAGTTTAGACCTCACAGTCAGTTGAGGAGAGCGCTGTCTTCCATGTCTGCAGTGTGCAGGCGCAGGCTCCTGTGTGTGTGTGTGTGCGCGTGCATGCGTGTATGTGTGCACGTGCGTGTGCGTGTATGCACGTGCGTGTGCGTGTGCGTGCGTGTGTGTATGCATGTGCGTGTGTATACTGGGTTTCCAGAGCAAGGTTCAGGTTTCTTGTGGGAAAGAAATCAGACAGTGGACCTGGTGAAAAATCCTGAGACTTCTTGCAAGGGAATACTTCTGAGCCATTCATGATAATCTAAGTGTATATTTACTGACACAGATGGGGCGGGGTTGGGAACTGGCTAGAAATCTGTGTGTGTAATATGATCCCACTTCTGGGAAATACATGTTTGCATGAATAAATGGTGCTTACAGTAGATAGAGTACAACCCTGTACTAGACATATGAATACACACACGTATATATCATCATGAAATGCAAACTCCATAAGGGCTTGGATATTTAAAAAAATATTTATTTCTAATTTATTTGGCTGCATTGGGTTTTTAGTTGAGACATGTGGACTCTTGGTTGTAGCGTGTGGGATCTAGTTCCCTGACCAGGGAAAGAACCTGGCCCAGCTGCATTGGGAGTGTGGAGTCTCAACCACTGGGCCACCAGGGAAGTTTCCAGGGCATGGGTTTTTATCTGTTTCATTTACTACTTTATCCTTAGCACTAGAAAAATATCCAACACATAAAAATTGTCCAATAAACATAGATTGAATGCATAGTAAGAGATATCTACATATGGAAAAGTCCGGAAGATTATACACCAAAATATTAATAGTGACTACTTCTAGGAGGTAGCAGAAGAGTTTTATTTTTCCTAATTTTGTGACGTGCTGCTTTGAATTTTTCAACAATAAATTTGTAATATTTTGTATAAAGAAAAGGAAGTGCTACCAGCTCTGAACTTTTCTTCCTCCACATCTTGAGACTTTAAGAAGCTAGGCAGTGGGTGGGATCTGCCTTTTCTTCCCTTTCCACCTGCCCACCCACCATCATCCTGTCCTTCCTCTCCTCTTTCTGCCCCTTCTCCACCCACCAGCTTCTGCTGGCAGAGCTACTCAGGCTTTTCTGTGCCACCTTAGCATAAAAAGGTTTAGGTAAAGTCACTGGAACAATGGACAGGCTGACTCAGGAGCCAGGAGAGGGCTCTGTGCAGCATCAGCCTTCTCCTTCCCTTCCAGGCCAGGCTAGCAAGCAGGTGCTTCTGGGGCCAAAAGGGACAGGCTGAAGTTGCAGCAGGAAGGAGTGAGGTTAGACCTGAGACCTTCCTGACAGTAATAAGTCTGGAGCAGGCCAGAGAGGTCTTAGAGCCAGTCTCCTTTCCTGGAGGGCAGGAGGGGCACTTCCTTTTTACCTGGAGGAGATTAGTTGGTGTATCTCCGCATACCAAGCACAGTGTTTGGTGCTGAGAAGTGCCCAGGAAGTCTTATGGGTCAATGATAGTGTGTGTGGGCTTGTTGGGATGGTGAGGGGGCTTGGGGTCCTCTTCTACGGTCTCTGTCCTGGTCGCATGACTGTCTGCCGTGCAGGATGAAAGCAGTCCTGGCTCAGTGGACTCTAGTCCTATCCTTGCTGTGTGCCCTGGGCAGGTTGCTTGCCCTCTCTGGACCTCAGTTTCTTGTGCTATGAAAGAAGGCTGTAGGATAAGGTAACCTCTCAGATCTCTCTGCTCTGACATCCTATAATAACAGGCAGGTATTATGCACATGTCGGGGGGGTTTGCTGTTGGGTCATTCTCCAGTTGTGAATATTCTGGTCTTAATAAGACTCCACAATCCTCGAGACCTGGTCTGTGTGGCTGCGGCACACACAGGCTGGCCTGCCTGCCTTGTTGGCAGTCAGCACGCTGCTGTCTGCACTCCCCAGTTCTGCTAACCTTCCCTCCCCTGGACCCAACCAGTGGTTCCTGTCCTTGTCACTGTTGTGACTCAGAGGTTACATGGAGCAGGGGGCTATGATTCTTCCTTTTGGAGAGTGGGTGGGCTACAGCGCAGAGCCGGCTTCAATGAGATGAGGGATTAGAATCGGTCTTAGGAGAATTTCCTAACTTTCAGGATAGATTGAGAGAGGTCTTCACTCTCTGAATCCCCGCTCCTAATCCTGCTTTCATTACTGTCATCCATCTATAAAAGCTTCCCAGACTAAACCTCTCTTTTCCCATCTCCCAGTCCTGACAACTAATGCCACTCCAGGTTCTGGTCTTATTTCTTGGGTTGTGTGTGTCTGGGGGTGGGACCACTTCCTCTATCAGAGGGTTATTCAGCTTTTTGGGACCATGATCCCTGGTAAGAAGTGCATTTTATATCACAGTTCTGTATATATTTATACAGACATAATGCACACAGAACACAATTTTATGGTCATACACTCTGATATGCTGGTTGACATCCATTAAATTAATTTCACAACCTACTAGTAGGTTGTGAACCCTACTGAACCCAAGTTCACAGCCCTAGTGAACTGTAACCTGCAGTTGTTGTTTTTTTTTGATTGCCCTGGGTCTTCATTGGAGTGTGTGGGTTTCTCTAGTTGCCGTTTGTGGCATTCTCTTGTCATGGGACATGGGCTCTAGAGAGCATGGGCTCAGTAGTTGGGGGGCACAGGCTTAGTTGCCCCATGTGGGATCTCAGTTCCCTGTTCAGTTCAGTTCAGTGGCTCAGTTGTGTCTGACTCTTTGTGACCCCATGCACTGCAGCACACCAGGCTTCCCTGTTCATCACCAACTCCCGGATCTTGCTCAAACTCATGTCCATTGAACTGGGGATGCCATCCAACCATCTCATCCTGACCAGGGATCGAATCTGCATCCCCTGCATTGGAAGGTGGATTCTTAATCTCTGGACCACCAGGGAAGTCCTGTAACTTGCAGTTTTGAAAATACTATTCTCTCAGGCTGAAGTCTGAAAGCAAGGAGACCAAACCAGTCAGTCCTAAAGGAAGTCAACCCTGAATATTGATTGGAAGGACTGAGGCTGAAGCTGAAGCTCCAATACTTTGGCCACCTGATGTGAAGAGCTGACCTGTTGGAAAAAGCCCTGATGCTTCGAAAGATTAAGAGCAGGAGGAGAAGGGGGCAACAAAGGATGAGGTGGTTGAATGGCATCACTGACTCAATGGACAATGAGTTAGAGCAAATTCTGGGAGATAGTGAAGGCTGGCATACTGCAGTCCATGGGGTTGCAAAGAGTTGGACACAACTTAGTGACTGAATGACAGGCTGAAGTTCCTTGGGATTGGAGGCAGAGGATTCAACCCCCTCCCTAGGGCTTATTGCTTCACATGGTCATGAGAGGGATGCTGGTGAAAGGGGCTGAGGAGGGGCAGGGAGCTGGTCCAGGTAAATCCCCAACTTCATCTCCTAGTCTAGGAGTTCCTACTGGGCCCTCGACCTTATTTTCCCAGGGTTGTAGGAATCCTGGGACCTTTCCCCTAGAAGTTGCCTCATGGGCCTTTCACCCTCGGGTGCTGGGAGGCTGTCCTTAGTAACATGCCACATAAATATTTGCTAAATCAGGAGCGGTTGCTAGAAGCAGGACACCCAACTGGCTGAACCTGATTGCGTCTGAGTGGCAGGGACTGCGTGCTGGGCCCTGATGGGCAAGTCTGGACTCAACTCGTGTTTTCTGATCTGTACCCTTCCGCTTCCCTCTCAGCCCAGCCCTCTTTCCTCTCCAGATACCATCAGCTTGCTCCTAAAGGGGTGTTCGTGGCTCCCGTAGCCTGGGACAAGCTGTGCTCCACAGAAGGACTTCCAGCTTCCTCACCCTCGGCCAGCGGTGTGCAGGAGCCAGTTTCCAAACTCGCGAGAGCTAATCGTGTTCACTTCTTCCCAGCTCTGCAGTCAGTGACATAATGCTGGTAGCTTGAAATCAGCCACGGTGGGAGTGTTTATACCCTAGAAGATGATGGCAAACACTACACAGCAGAGATGTGGTCTCAAGACCCTGCACACAGCCAGCTGTTACCCTGCAGCACCCGCTGTTCAGCCAGTCCCCTCCCTAGCTCCTCTCCCCAGCTCCTAGCGGAGGGGAGGTTTCTGGTTCTCCGCTGACTAGGGTAACATGTGCACAGGCCTGTTCTCAGTGGAGGCTGTGGCCTTCCTAAGAAGACTACAGGATCCTTAGAAGAGCTGGGTTCTCCTCCTGGCTGGACATATTCTTCGCTTCGGGATCTCTTGGGTAGTTGCTTTTGTTTCTGTGTCTGTGAACAAGAATAATACCTAGTTTTCAGACTGCGGTGAAGACTAAAGAAGGTTAAGTTTCTACAGGGCCTGGTACAGTGACTGGCACTCAGAGGGTCTGCAATAAAATTTATTTTGTAATAAAATTAATTTTTTTATTAAAGTATAGTTGATTTACAATGTTGTGCTAGTTTCAGGTATAAAACACGGTGATTCAGTTATACACACACACACATGTAAATATGTATATGTATTTATTTTCCTTTATAGATATTACAGAATGTTAATATATTTCCCTGTGTTGTACAGTAGGTCCTTGTTGATTATTTTATTTATTTTAATTAATTAATTAATTATAATTGGAAGATAATTACTTTACACTATCGTGATGGTGTTTTGCCATATATCAAGATGAATCAGCCACTCTATTTTATATCTAGTAGTGTGGAGAAGGAAATGGCAACCCACTCCAGTACTCTTGCCTAGAGAATCCCGTGGACAGAGGAGCCTGGTGGGTTGCTCTCCATAAGGTCATACAGAATCAGACATGACTGAAGCGACTTAGCATGCATGCATGCACTGGAGAAGGAAATGGTAACCCACTCCAGTGTTCTTGCCTGGAGAATCCCAGGGATGGAGGAGCCTGGTGGGCTGCCATCTATGGGGTCGCACAGAGTCGGACACGACTGAAGCGACTCAGCAGCAGCAGCAGCAGTGTATATCTGTTAATCTCAAACTCCTAATTTATCCCTTCCCCGCCATTCCCCTTTGGTAACCATTGTTTTGTTTTCTATGTCTGTGGGTTTCTGTTTTGTAAATAAATTTATCTGTAACTTTTTTCAGAAAAGAGATTCCATGTGTAAGAGATACCTCATGGTATTTGTCTTTCTCTCTTTGGCTTACTTCACTGAGTATGACAGTCTCTAGGTCCACCCATGTTATTGCAAATTCTTTTTTGTGGCTGAGTAATATTCCATTGTACATATGTACCACATTTTCTTCATCCATTGCTTTGTCACTGGACCTTTATGCTTCCATGTCTTGGCCATTGTAAATAGTGCTGCAGTGAACACTTGGATGCCTCAACAGAATTTTTTATTTTTATTTTATTTTTAAAAGGCTTAAAATGTATTTTAATAAGTTCATGTTGCATTATTTCATTTCTCAGAAAAACTTCAAAGGTATTAGGGACAAATCAAACATGGTACACCAATAAAAAATGCACAGCATAACTACCTAAGATAGGCAAAGCTAAGAGCTACCGTCTGACATTCAGCATACAGCAACCCTGTTCTCAAGATTGTACTAGGCCTATCAAGAAAAGCTGTGAATGGCAACATCACAGACACAAAAGGGCCATTTCTGGGTTGTCCTTACCCAAGAAAAAGATGGAGGCAAGTTTAACACAAGATTTTTTAAAGATACACTAAATGAAAATCTCTAAGAGAAAATGTCTTCCTTGGGACATGAAGGGGTAATATATGGGACATAACAGAACCGTATGTATGTTGTCTGTGACCTCTGTGGACATGTGCCTGAATTCCCACCTGGGAGTGATTGGAACAGTGGGGCCAAGGTCATTGGGGGATGTTTGGTTTTTGTGGTATATGTGGCAGGATCTCTGGGGTG
>SJYV01011936.1:341366-368268 GCA_006410875.1 Neotragus pygmaeus
GAAGAATTGATGCTTTTGAACTGTGGTGTTGGATAAGACTCTTGAGAATCCCTTGGACTGCAAGGAGATCCAACCAGTCCATTCTGAAGGAGATCAACCCTGGGATTTCTTTGGAAGGAATGATGCTGAAGCTGAAACTCCAGTACTTTGGCCACCTCATGCAAAGAGTTGACCCATTGGAAAAGACTCTGATGCTGGGAGGGATTGGGGGCAGGAGGAGACGGGGATGACCAAGGATGAGATGGCTGGATGGCATCATGGACTTGATGGATGTGAGTCTGGGTGAACTCTGGGAGATGGTGATCAACAGGGAGGCCTGGCGTGCTGTGATTCATGGAGTCGCAAAGAGTCGGACACGACTGAGCGACTGAACTGAACTGGGCTGGCATAGTGTCTGGCACCAGCTAGTGTTTAATTAGTGTTGATCAGGGATGAATGTGGAGGAATGAGTTTCACTTTTGGATCTGCTGTGTGATCTTGGGCAAGTCATTCTACCGCTCTGGACTTTAGTGGTTGAGGTGTCTTTAAACATGGACGTTCATAGGTCTCCTAGAGGAGCTCAGTGAGGCTGTTAAGGGCAAAGACCCTGGAGTCCAGCTGTATATGTGCATGCTCAGTCACTTCGGTCATATCTGACTCTGCAACTCTGTGGACTGTAGCCCACCAGGCTCCTCTGTCCCTGGGATTGTCCAGGCAAGAATACTGGAATGGGTTGCCATTGTTTCCTCCAAGGGATCTTCCCGACCCAGGGATCGAGTCGGAGTCTCCTGCATCTCCTGTATATTGCAGGCAGATTCTTTACTGCTAAGCCACTGGGGAAACCCTCTAGTCTATCTACCTTTGTTCAAATCTTGGCTCCGTTCCTACTAGCTGTGTGGCCTTGGGAAAATTATTTTTTCTCTCTGTGCCTCCCTTTGTAAGGTGGTGATAATCCTAATACCTACTTCATAGGGTTGGGAAGTTAGGATCACATGGTTGCTATATGTAAATGGCTGGGTAGATTCCCAAACAGCTGAGCATAGAGCCACAGCTGACTTGTAGCTGTATGGGGATCTGTGAAGTAGCATGTTAGAAGGAGGGAACAGCAAGTGCAAAGGCTCTGAGGCAAGAGTGTTCCTGGCATGTTTGTGAAAAAATTAGGGGATAAACTAGGTTAGGTTTCTTTCATGCCCTGTACTTTCCCCAAAAGACATACATTGAGAGGATGTAAAATGGCAGAGGAAGGGTTTCTAGTGGCATGCAGCAAGGCTCTGTCCTTGTTTTCCTTCAAGACAAGAGAAGAACCCGTCACTATCACAACAACATGTCTACTTGCACCCCAGGGCAGTCTCTCTCAGATTTTCCTCCCCATTCTGCATTCATACATGTATTCTCCATGGCACTGTATAACTGTATATTCTTTTCAGATGGGAAGGAGGCCTTATCCCTCTTATGTCTCCTGTATCATTTAGCTCAGTGCTCAGCCAACAGCAGGAGCTCAATAACACACACACACACACACACACACACCACACTTGTGTACATATGCACACCCACACACGCACATGTGCACACGCGCACACACATGCACACACATGACGTTTGCTAGCTCCCAACCTTGTCAGGGAGTGAGGTGCTTTGGAGAACAGAATTGAGAGTTACAAGAATATCCAGAGGTTGAAAGATGAAGGAGATCAACAAGATGAAATTGAATGGGGAGTCATTTATTTAACAAGTATTTACTGAGCACCTACTGTATTAGGCAGAATTCTAAGCGCAGAGGATATAGAAGTCAGCAAAGAGACCAAATCCTTGCATTCGTAGAATGATATTCTAGAGCAGGAAGACGGACAAACAAAATGAGTAAGTGAAATATATGGCATGTTAGAAAGTGCCAAGTGTTGAGTGGAAGGAGATGGAGCTGGGAAGGGGGTAAAAAGTGTCAGTGCAACCCGGAGTTTCAGTTTTGGTTTGGAGCAGCCAGAGATGGTGACTTGTAGCTATACGGGGTTCTGTGAAGAAAATTCTAGAAAGAGGGAATAGCAAGGGCAAAGGCTCTGAGGCAGGGGTGTTCCTGGCATGTTCGAGAAAAAAATTAGGGGATAAACTAGGTTAGGACTCTTTCATGCCCTGTACTTTTCTCTCCTTATTATAATTGCAATTAAATACATGTTTAATTGCCTGTTCAAAGTCTCTTTATCTACTGGACTCTAAGTTTTCTTAGAGCGGGGGCCGGGCCTTGTTCTTGGCTAAATTCCTAACTCTCCGCATAGGTCCTGGCCAACAGGAGATGCTTAATCATAATTTTTCAAGTCAATAAGTAAATGTAGGGACTTCCTTGGTGGTCCATGGTTGAGAATCTGCCTTCCAATGCAGGGGTTGCGGGTTCAATCCCTGGTCAGGGAATAAAGATCCCACAAGTCTCAGGGCAACTATGTCTGCAGGCCACAGCTAGGGAAGCCCAAACACTGCAATGATTGTGCTGCAACAAGGATCCAGTGCAGCCAAGATTAAAAGAATAAGTCCAGTGTGCTAACTGCTAAGTGGCTTCAGGCGTGTCCGNACAAGTCTCAGGGCAACTATGTCTGCAGGCCACAGCTAGGGAAGCCCAAACACTGCAATGATTGTGCTGCAACAAGGATCCAGTGCAGCCAAGATTAAAAGAATAAGTCCAGTGTGCTAACTGCTAAGTGGCTTCAGGTGTGTCCGACTCTGTGCAGCCCCATAGATGGCAGCCCACCAGGCTCTGCCGTCCCTGGGATTCTCCAGGCAAGAACACTGGAGTGGGTTGCCATTTCCTTCTCCAATGCATGAAAGTGAAAAGTCAAAGTGAAGTCGCTCAGTCGTGTCCGACCCTCAGCGAGCCCATGGACTGTAGCCCACCAGGCTCCTCCGTCCATGGGATTTTCCAGGCAGGAGTACTGGAGCGGGGTGCCATTGCCGTCTCCTAGTTCAGTGTGAATAACTGGCTATTGGGTAAAAGCATCCACTGCACAAGCCGAACAGGCTTGAGAGCGATTAGAGGGAAAGAGGTTGAGGAGTTGTAGCTGCAGCCAGAGGTGAACTCAGGGTGGAGCAGTAAGAAAAGGGGCCGCTGGGGAGTGGTTAATACAAGTAGCTGCCCTGTCTGGGTATCCTCGAAGGCAGGACTGGGGTAGGCAGGGATTGTAGGGCTTGAGGTGTGGTTGAGGCTGGTTGACTTGGAGCAGGAGATTTAACCCAATGGGTAAAACCCACTGGAACTGTCACAAGCTGTGTTTAATGTTAAGTCCATGATTTGAGCCATTTGCACTTTGCTGCCCCGTAAGTGGGACCCTTTTGTGTACCTTCGTGTGTAACACTTGGGCTTCCCAGGTGGTGCTAGTGGTAAAGAACCCACCTGCCAATGCAGGTTAGACATAAGACTCGCAGGTTCAGTCCCTGCATCGGGAAGATGCCCTGGAGGAGGGCGTGGCAACCCACTCCAGGATTCTTGCCTGCAGAATCCCCATGGACAGAGGAGTCTGGCAGGCTGCAATTCATGGGTTCGCAAAGAGTCAGACATTAGTGAAGTGACTTAGCACGTATGTACCACTTAGCCTCTGNAACCCACCTGCCAATGCAGGTTAGACATAAGACTCGCAGGTTCAGTCCCTGCATCGGGAAGATGCCCTGGAGGAGGGCGTGGCAACCCACTCCAGGATTCTTGCCTGCAGAATCCCCATGGACAGAGGAGTCTGGCAGGCTGCAATTCATGGGTTCGCAAAGAGTCAGACATTAGTGAAGTGACTTAGCACATGTGTACCACTTAGCCTCTGAGGGGCCTAGCATTCAAATCTCCAAATCATTTTGTCATTCTCTCCATCATGGCATGATTTTTTTTTTTTAATGGAGGAAAACATGTTACAGTAGTGTTTGAGAATTTAAGGGGACTCAAGAAGGTCCCTAGGTATAACTGTCAAGGGTAAGAATTCATCTCTTAGACAAGTGCTTTGAATGCCTAGGGTAAGCCAGACCCTGAGCTGGATGGAGGGGTGGACAAGGCAGACATGGTGGAGTTGTGATCAAAGGTCTGTTTATGGGCTGTTCCTGGGGTCAGTGGTCTGAGCTGGGTGGGGGCTCAGGCTCCAATCTGATCAGCTGCGTGGGTGGCCTTGAGCAAGTTGCTCAAACCAGAGTGATGGGTCAAAGTAGGTTTAGAGGTCATCTGGTGCAATCTCTTAGATTACTCAGGGTTGCACAGTCTCTGCATCTACCCTAAACCCTATGGGGCCTCAGAGTCCTTAACTGAAAAACAAGGGCATTGGACCAGAGGACCCTGAAGCTCTCTGGCTTTAATACTTTGTCACGTGCTCAGTTGCTTCAGTTGTGTCCGACTCTTTGTGACCCCATGGACTGTACCAGGCCAGGCCCTCTGTCCATGGATTTTCCAGGCAAGTATACAGGCGTCAGTTGCCACGCCCTCTTCCAGGGAATCTTCCCAATGAAGGATCGAACCCTCATCTCCTGTGGTGCCTGCATTGCACGTGGATTCTCTAGTGCCGAGCCACTGGGGCGCCCTTCTAATACTCTGAAACATTACAAACATGGGGAAGTTTCAAGTGTGACCTCTGCCCTTCACCCTCAGTACTGGTGGGGAGGGAGCGGTTGAATCCAGCCCGCAGAGATCTTTCTCCAGAACGTTTGTGGGAGGAACGTGCCTCTGTGGAGTGGTCCCAGGGGGCAGGGTTTGGAGGTGGTCCTCAGTGGGATTCAGTCCACTCCCCAGATTCTCTTTCTAGACTCCAAGTCCAGCCGCACTGCCTCCTCTCTTCTCGGTGTGCCTGAATCCCTTCTTGGATTGTTTTCCTTCCTTCTCTTTCTCACCCGAGTCCTCAGTTCCTCGATCTCCTTTGTTTTCCCCAGAGGAGGCCTGGCCTCTTCCTCCCCTTGAGGTCATCTGTCATTCAGTTTCCTTCCGGGTTGTCTGCTGGATGGGGCTATAGGGGAAGGAGGAAGGGACTTTTAATCCTCTAGAGGGAGGGGAGACACGCTCACCCATGTCTGTGACTACGCTCCCAGGGGTGGAGCGCCTATGGGATTGTTTGCATTGCTAGGACTGACTTCCTCATAGCACATCTCTTGCATGTTCGTTGTTCTGTGAGTCTCTGTACTGGCTTTGAGTTGCACTATCAAAGACCCCAGTACCCCAGCTTCAGGGTGCATCAGGCTCTAAGAAATGGGGAGAGGAAGAGGGAAAAATAGCCCTCCCATCATGGAAAGTAGACATTTTGGAAATTTCTGAAAAATCAGAGCTGCCAGCCCTCCCAGCCTGCAGTGGGAGGGCAACAGGGGAGGCAGCTGAATGCTGCCTGGGTCCTCCACCAGGCGGGAGAGTCACTGAGTGATGAACCCTGGGGCTCCTCCAGTTAGCAGACTCTCAGGGCAGGGATTGAATCTATCCGGCGGCTGCCCCAAAGCCCCTATGTTTGTTCGCAGTCCCCAGGGGAAGGGTGTTTCTAAATGCACATTTTATTTTAGAGCCTGGGAGCGCTGATGAGTAACTCGACAAAGGCAGTGCGAGACCCAGGTTGATGGGGCTGGTGCTGTGTGTTTGTGGAAGGGACACAGGCTGGGCTGAGGAATGCTTTATCTGCCGCCATCCCAGGTGGAGAGGCCTGGTTTGAGTGGGGTGGTGCCTTGTCGGTGATTGCTGGGTTGGGCAAGAGGAGGGACTCGGATACCCTGTTTTTCTGTTTCATTTCCAAATCTTGCAGTGTCTTTGAGCCAATGATGACAGGAACACCTCTATTAACCTCCCGGCTTCTCTGTGCTGCAAAGTGCCTTCCTTCTCCTACTCTTGTATGTGGATCCTCCTTTGAGAAGTTGTGCTCCCCCGTCCAGCATCTGCAGGGCACTCAAGTGCTCCACTTGAAACCCCTCCATCTTCTTCTCCCCTTGAATGTGTCTCCCTTCTTACCCATCTCCTCCTCCAGGAAGCCTTCCTTGAATGACCTGCAGCGACTTTGCTCAGGGCCTTCTCTCCCCATCCCCCAGCACTGAGGTCCCAGTCCCTGGCTGCTTCCTGGTCTTCAGAATGTGCTCATCCTTCCTGTAGCCTGGGAGCTCAGAGGGCAGGCTCTGGGTCTCTTCCTTGGGCTCTGCACGTGCCGGGCACCTATTCCCAGGCGTGTCAGAAGAGGTCAGCTGGAGCCAGTGACAGACACAGTCAGGCCAAGAGCATCTTGCTCTCCAAGGCCCAGCCCAGGCATGGGAGGGGATAAAAGTCTCGTGCCGGGCCTCAGGGCAGGAACTTGCTCTTGACGGTCCTTTGCAGCGCTGAGACCTTCAGTCTCTGCCATGTCTCTCTCTCCCTGCCGGGCCCGGAGGGGCTTCAGCACTCGCTCAGCCTGTTCTGCTCAGTCGGTGGGCCGAGGCAGGGCTGGCTTCAGCAGCAGGAGCCTCAGTTCCTTTGGGGGGTGCCGAGGAAGCTCTCGTGGAAGGACCTGGGGTTCGAGGGGAAGGCTAGGGGTGCGGCTCGGGGAGGGGAGTGGTGGGCCTGGGCTTTCCCTGTGCCCTCCGGGAGGCATCCAGCAAGTGACCATCAACCAGAGTCTTCTGACCCTACCGAAGATTGAGATCGACCCCCAGTTTCAGGTGGTTCGGACTCAGGAGACCCAACAGATCAGAGTCCTCAACAACCAGTTTGCTTCTTTCATTGACAAGGTGAGGGCCCACTCAGCTAAGCCCCTGTCTCTGTGCCTGCCTCCGAGGAACTGTTTTCGATGGACTTGGGGAATGGGGCAGTCAAGCCTCCTACTCCTTTTCTAATCACTTCTACAGCAAGGAAGTCCCTCTTGTGGTCTAACTGAAGTCTCTCTGGTTATGCTGAGGCTATGTTTAATTGGTGTTTTGAAATTCCCTTTATAGAAATGTCATTATAATTCATTGAGTGTGTGGGCAAATATTTATCAAAGGCTTCAAAGGCTCCAGGCTGGCCAGAGAGTTGCTCAGGCTAGAGAGTTGTCCCGGAGGCTGTGCCTGGGCAGGGAGTCTGGCAGGAGCCTCAGAACCTCTGCTTGTGTGGCAGGTGCGGTTCCTGGAGCAGCAGAACAAGGTCCTGGAGACCAAGTGGCACTTGCTGCAGCAGCAGGGGTCGAGTGACGGACCCCAGGGCCTGGAGTCTTTCTTCGAGGCCTGTCTGGTCCGGCTCAGGACACAGCTGGAGCAGCTGCAGAGGGAACGAGGGTCTCTGGACGCTGAGCTGAAGTCCTGCCAGGGCCAGGAGGAGGAGTATAAAGCTAAGTATGTGAACCACAGCATCCCCATGGGGCCTGGTGGCAGCTGGGAGGGCTTGAATCAGGCTGTCTGCTGGAAGCTGTCCCTCCTCTGAGCTCCTAGAGTCACAGGACAGGCCTCCCCTCTGGCCCCTCTGCCTCCCTACTCTCTCTGATTCTCAGGGGGCCCCGTCTGCTGCAGGGAAGAGGCCCCTCAGCCCGTGATACCCAGGACTGGAAAGCCTCGATTCTAGCAGGCCCTGACTATGAGGGCCACATGGGGAGGGGCTTATTTAAAGAATGCTCCTGTGGGTTTTTTTCTTGAGAAATTCCTGTTGAGCAGGCTGTGGGCTAAAGTGACTCAGATATTCTCTGGTCTAAGAGGTAGAAGGGAATTCACTTAGTGGGACCATCCCTGGGCCTGTGGCATGATTCATGGCAGGCTGCAATTCTGGGTTCCCCACAAGGTCACCTGGTGGTATGGGGAGAGCCGTGAAGCCACAGAAAGCCCACGTTTGGTGACTGTGAGCAAGGAATAGCTGTGTGGCCTTGAGCAAAGAATCTCACCTTTCCTGACTTCAGTTTCCATATCTTTAGACTGGGATAATGCCTTTCTCGTGTTGCAGAGCCACTGGGAGGTTGGCCCCAGGGCCCAGGTGGAGGGTCCTAGAAAGCCTGGGGACAGGAGACTTGGATTTTAGATCTGCATGGGCCACCTAATTATCTATAACCTGGGCACATCTTATAATCTCTCTGATAAAATCCAAAATGCCTGCTTCAGAGGATGATTGTGAGTGGTAAGTGAGAAGTGTGTGAAAGTGCCTTCCAGATGTGACACTAAGTGACCCGATGTCATAGTGGACCTGGGCTGAGAGTGAAGAGGGACATAGGACATGACAAAACTTCCTGACGAAAGAATAGAGGCACAGGCTGCTGGTGGGTCCTGCTTTGGAGCATCTAAAGCAGGGTGACCTTCTCTTGGAGACTGTGCTTGGAGAGAGTCCTGGGCTCCGATGCCAGCACCCTAGGCAGCGTCTTTCTGTGCTTACCTGGCAGGTATGAGAGCGAGGCCTACAGGCGTGCCACGCTGGAGAATGACTTTGTGGTCCTCAAAAAGGTGAGTGGGTTCAACTGCTCTACCTGAATCCTTTTTTTTTTAAAAAATTTTATTTATTAAGCTGCACTGGGTCTTAATTGTGGCATGTGGGATATTTAACTGTGGCAGGCAAACTCTTAGTTGTGGCACATGGAATCTAGTTTCCTCATCAGGGCTTGAACCCCAGCCCCCTGCTTTGAGAGCATGGGGTCTTAGCCACTGGACCACCAGGGAAGTCCCTCTACCTGAATCCTGAGCCATTCATTGTGCACAGAATCTGGGCTGCGAGAGCCATGTGTGTGTGTGAGTGTGTCGGGGGGATTCTCACGCATGACATGCTGTCACATGTCTACAGGGACCCTGTGGGGAAATGGAACACACACACAGATGCAAGGACCCTTGGACAAGATCTGACTGAGGGACTATGCGATGAGCTCTGGCAGTCACTGTGGGGGAGGGTGGGGAAGGAGTGGAAGAAGCCGAACTGGTTGGGATGAATCAGGGAAGGCTTCTTGAAGGTGATGTGGGTCAATGTCAGACAAAAGAGAGCAGGGCAAGGCGGGGCTGAAAGAGGAAGGGATGGGAGCTGGAGAGGGCCATGGGGCTGTGTGTGCTGGGCAGTGTGTGAACAGAACTCCTGGGTCAGAGTGGGACCCCCAAAGAGGGAGTGGGGGTACATTGTTTTTGTCTTTCTGTCTCTAGGATGCAGACGGGGTTCTCCTGAGCAAGATGGAGATGGAAAGCAAGGTGAAGGATCTGAAAGAGTACATCTGCTTCCTGAAGCATCTCTATGAAGAAGTGAGGATTCTCCGTGGGCAGAAGCGATGGTCTGCCTAGGGCAGGCGGGATGAGGGAGGGGGCAGCACAGGCTGGCTCCCTGTGGCCAAGCATAGTGGGAGTGGCCGGGAGGTGAAGCCTGGCTAGGGTGCCTTAGACACTGGCCATTCAGTCCTTTGACAATTACTGAGACTGTACCAGGTGAATTGCTAGGTATTGAGAATATACCCGTGAATGACCAGACAACAATCACGAGGCTGGGAGATAATAAACACGATAAGCAGCAGACCTGGTAAATAAGTAAATCACACAGCATGTTAGAAAGTGGTAAATGCTATGGAAAAAGGAAAACCAGAACAGGGAGAGGAGGATTGGGAACGTGGAGGGGTAGGGCAGGTGGCAGTTTTAAACAGAGTGGTCAGATGGCCTTATTTAGAAGATGAAATTGGAGCAAAGATCTGACAGAGGTGGGGAAGTTAGCCACATGGTGGGGGGTGGTGTGAGGGATTCCAGGCAGAGGGAGCCAGGAGCCTACTGGTCTTTGAGGAAATGCAAGGAGGAAGAGGGAGGGGATGTGTTAGGAGGTCAGGGAGTGACTGGGCCAGGTGACGTGGGGCCCTGAGGACGTGTTGCTTTGACGTCCCGGAGTCCTCGGGCTGCCCTCACTTCCAGATAAGAGGACAGGGCATGCTCAGTGTCAGCCAGCATGAATGAGGGCTGCCTCTGAAGGAGGCAGGAAGTCAGGCACTCTGCCCACTTTCCCCGGGTCTCCAAGGGGAAGGGGAGCCGGGAAGACATGGGACACTGAGTCAGTCCTGCCCGCAGGAGCTGGGCCAGCTGCAGACCCAGGCCAGTGACATGTCCGTGGTGTTGTCCATGGACAACAACCGCTGCCTGGACTTCAGAGACCTCATCGCTGAGGTCCGAGCCCGGTACGAGGAGATCACCCGGACCAGCAAAGCCGAAGCCGAGCTGCTGTACCAGACCAAGGTGCCGGGGCTGGGGGGCTAGCACTGAGCTGGAAAAGACGGGGTCTCCCTGCCTGACCCCTGGGGCAGTCGTCCACCTCAGTCTGGCTGGGGCAGTTCTGATGACCTGTCTGGAGCACCAGGGCTGGGTGGGTACCATGGTCCCCGTCTCCGGAAGGGAGGCAATGCAGGAAAACCATGGGGAGACGAGCCTGGAGTTCCACAACCTCATCCCACCACGTCCTGGTCTCAGTGTTTCACCTGCATTCTGGATGAGGATGTGAGGAGGCAGAGGGCCGGGGCCATGGTCAAAGGTGGGGTGCTGTCCACTCACGGTGCCACCTCTGTTCCTCCCCCCCAGTACCGGGAGCTTCAGGCATGTGCCCAGCTTCATGGGAACAGCATGAAGGAGACCAAAGTCCAGATCACTCAGCTGCAGCAGACAATTAAGAAGCTGCAGAGTCAGATTGAGACCGTCAAGAATCAGGTAAGGGTCCCGAGCCCCCAAGCCCTCCATCTTACCACCTTTGTGCAGGGGTCACTGCGGGGTTGGTGTGAAACTCTGATAACTTGTTGGAGTTTCCTGTAATTTGGGGTTGAGAGCACTTTGAGCCCCACGTCAGAGGGGTTTGGCTGTCCTCCAGGTGATTCTAGCTGCACGGGCTCTGCACTGCCAACCCCGGCCCAGCCTTCTCACTGCATTCCATGCCCACATGCGCCTGGTGCTTTCGGCTCCTAGGGAAGAGGGTTAATCCATCTCTTTTCTAATCTCTTCTTTTGGCACTTACTCCTCAAGTCCAGCAAGGACTCTAAGGCCGTGTGATCTCAGGGAGTGGGGGACATGGGCAGGATGGTGGGGTGCCGAGGTCCCCTTAGGGTCAGGTGATGCTGTGGATGGGAGGAGCGGGGAGAGGTAGATGGAAGGATGGCAAGAGCAGGGAGGTGGTTTCCTGCTCCTCTTGGAGACCTCACTTTCAGATCTGAGGATTAGATTCTTAAGTTTTCAAGTGTCTTTGCTCTCACTTTCCCCAAGCCCAAAGAATCGCTCTTTTGGGATCAAGAGAGGGTTGACACCTGAGACCACAGAGTCAGGGGGTTTCCTCAAGCACTTCAGCCTGATTCCCAAGTCATGTGTGGCCCGTGCACGTGTGGGCAGGGCACAGATCCTGGAGAAAGTTCTTGGAGTACAGATCATCCAAAGGCCATTCTCAGCCTCCAGTAGTCCTGACCTGCTCTCCTTTGAAGTGGAAGGCAGGACCTGAGGTGGAGGTGACCAGGTCCTATCACTCTATTTGCTGCCACTTTGTTTTGCCCATCATTTTGGACCTTTTGCTTTGGAAGCTTGGGGATTCTCTGGGGTGTCTGATAAGATACAGATTCCTGGGCTTCCAACTGGCAACAGGGAATCAGAGTCTCTAAGTGTGGAGCCAGTTAACCTGCTTTCTCAGCAGAGCTCACCCAGGTAATGACGAAGCGTGTGGAGTCTGAGTCCAGTGGCGAGCGCTCAGGAGAGTCACTATGAGCCCACGTCAGGGAACCACAGTCCTCCCGTACAGCAAGGTGTCTTTCCTGGGAGACTCCCTCATGGGGACCCACCCCCTTTTACTCCTCTTTTGCACGCACAAGCCTGATGAACAGGGACTAAAATAAGAGCAGTGGACTGCACCTCAGATGTCCTGGGTTGGGGTCCCAGCTCCACCTCTCACCTCCTTTCCGGGGCTCAGTTTCTTCATCAGGAGAATGGAGACAGTGTCCCCATCCATGGGGTGCTTTGTGGAAAATGAATAATGAGAGCCTTTAGGGAATGCCTTCCTTCCTGAGCCGAATGTGAGGGTAAATCACCTAGATGGCTGATTAGACAGAGATGCAGTCTTTCCTCTAGGAGTTTTCTATCGGATTGGAGAGGTGAACACAGAGAAAGTGTTTTTCAAATTGAGGCCCATGGTTTGATAGACTCTGACAACATCGGGACAAAGTATTTGAAATGGGGCTGTTCTAAAAAGCACATGGATAATGAACCCATCCAGGACAGGAGGAGCTGTAAGTACCCTGGGAGAGAGAAACTATTTGAAGGATGGTGCTGAGGGTTAGGGCTAGGGGAAGAAATACGGAAAATCACTGGGGAAAGTGGCAAAGGAGATGGATTCATTTCCTGTGGCCGCTGTGACAAAGTATCACAAACTGGATGGTTTGAAAGAACAGAAAACTGTTCTGTCTGGTCCAGAGGCTGGAAGTCTGAACTCAGGTGTCAGCAGCTGTGCCCTCTGAAGGAGGCGGGGGAATCCTTCTTGGTGTCTGGTGGCTCCAGAAATTCCTTGCCTGGTGGCTGCCTCACTCTCATCTCTGCCTCCATCTATTTCAGTGTCTGTATCCCCTCATCTTTTTCTTGGACATTGGGCTCACCCTAAATACAGTATGATAGCATCTTGAGATCCTTAACTCATTACATCTGCAAAGACCGTATCTTTCTAAATAAGGTCATGCTCTGAAGATCTTGGTGGACATGACACTTTTGAGGACACTATTTAACCCACTCTAGGACTTAAAGAAGCAGAAGAGGGAACCCTTCCTTTTAGAACAAGAAGAGCTGGACATGGCCAAGAATAATTTTGGGCCCATGAAATTATGGTCCACCTCAGCTTTTAAGTTATAGTTGGTACTTTGGAGGCCCGTGCCATGCTGATAGTCACTTTCTCCCTTATTTCCACGCTTCGGTAGAATGCCAGCCTGCAGGTCGCCATTGCTGATGCTGAGCAGCGTGGAGAACTGGCCCTCAAGGATGCTCAGACCAAGCTGGCTGAGCTGGAGGCCGCCCTGAGAACCGCCAAGCAGGACATCGCGCGGCTGCTGCGTGACTACCAGGAGCTGATGAGTGCAAAGCTGTCCCTGGATGTGGAGATTGCCACCTACCGCCGGCTGCTGGAGGGTGAAGAGTGCAGGTGAGGGGCTGGTCAGGGTCCTGGGGATGTGTGAGAGAGGTGGGGGTGGGGGATGCCAGGCCAACACAGGATGCTGAGAGATTTCTCCATACTCTGAATTGCTGAGGGCCACCTGTTCTGCTGGGAGGGATTTAAAATTGGGGAATTTTATCCTGCTCAGAGGGTGCCGCTCCAAGAGGCTGCAAAGCACCCTGGGACACATTCTAGGCAGCCTTTCTTAGTGTTCCTTCCTCTTGTCTTTTCTCCCCCAGGATGTCTGGGGAATGCGCCAGCCAGGTCACTATCTGTGAGTATCAGGGGACTTTGGGAGAGGGGTTCCCACAGGGAATCGAGGACTCTGCTGTGACCCTGGCCCCTTTCTTGGCAGCTGTTGAGGGAGGCAGCGCCGTCGTGTCGGGAGGAGCAGACGGTGGCCTGGCGGGCTCTTGTGGACTTGGAGGCACAAAAGGCAGCTTTGGGTCAAGTTGCTCCAGCGTCGTGAAGGGAGGCTCCAGCGTCGTGAAGGGAGGCTCCAGCGTCGTGAGGGGAGGCTCCAGCGTTGTGAAGGGAGGCTCCAGCGTCGTGACTGGTGGCTCCAGCATCATCCTGGGCTCTGGGCAGGGCCCCATTCTGGGTTCTAGCTCTGTGTCCAGTTCTTCCTCCAGCTCCACCAGCCACACTATCCTGAAGAAGACGGTTGAGTCAAGTCTGAAAAAGTCTGTCACATACTGAGTAACCCGGAGGCCACCTACTCACCCCTGCTTTCCTGAGCCGTCTTAGGTCTTCTCTCATCCTCATCATTCCCACCCCTGCGCTGCCGACTCTGTGTCTACTGCCCACAGCCTGAGCCGGCCACAGGGGACTCTGCAGAAGTCAGCGGGTCCTGCCTGCTTGCTGTTCTGAATGCTCGTCCAGTCTAGCCTTGCTCTGCATACTAATTTGCATCTTACTTGTCTGCTGCCAGCCCCAGCCAAGGAGCACAGTGCCCAGCCTCAGCCCACCAGCCAGCCTCGTCCTCCCTTATCTGCAGCCTTTGACTGAGATGGGAAAACTCCTGATTGGGCTTGGCTAGATTGCATCTCCATCCCAAGGGAGAGGCTTGAGGCCCACCGACCAGAACCTGAGGGCTGGAATCAAGGGCCACACCTTTGCCCTCTTCACCTGCCTCTGGACCACCATTTCTGTATTTCTGTCCATTTATTTCTGTGAAATAAAGCAGCACCCAGTTATCCCTGCAATGGGTCTTCCTTTCTTTCTCCCTCCCGCTTCCCTACTCCTTCCCTCCCATAAGTTTTTTTGACTGTCAGGACTAGGGTTACTCTGGTAGTAAGATGAGCCCTGCCATGCTCTCCTAATGTGTCTCTCTTACTCCTTCTGTCTCCAGTATAACCCCTCCCATTCATGAGAGCCAGATCTTCCTTCTGGGAGCCCTTGGTTTCCAGGGACAGAGTGTGGTTTAGTCGCTTAATCATGTTTGACTCTTGCAACCCCATGGACTGTATGTAGCCTGCCAGGCTC
Organism: Neotragus pygmaeus; assembly: GCA_006410875.1. NCBI lineage: Eukaryota > Metazoa > Chordata > Mammalia > Artiodactyla > Bovidae > Neotragus > Neotragus pygmaeus. The sequence continues at coordinate 355,858 of SJYV01011936.1, forward strand.
CTCTGTCCATGGGATTTTCCAGGCAAGAAGACTGGAGTGGGTTGCCATTTCCTTGTAACTGGCCTTTTACAGCTAATTCACATACCTGGGGTTGGGAGATCAGGATTTGTGCTGAGGTGTTTTGTGTCCTCTTGCTTCTTCCAGTCTCCTCCCAGTGATGTGCTGGTTCTAGCTCTACCCAGGGTGGTAAGCTTGGGTCTTGTTATCTCACTTCCATCTCTCACCTCAGAACTTTAACCTGCCACTTCTCCTGGGCAGGTTAATTCAGCACCAAAGCTAAGCCATAGCCTTATACATGTGTTCCAAGGGCATTTAGAGGACAGGCTGTAAGGCAGAGACAAAAGTTCCTTTTGGCAATGTGCAGCTTCTCTGCCACTCCTTCCAGCAATTCTGCTTGCCCCAGGCTTGCACAGCTCACCTCCCCCCACCCCCAGCCCACGAAACAAAAGCTATGCAGGTACCCAGCTCACTCTCCTCAGAAGGCGATTTATGGAGGATCTACATTGTTTGAGTAGGTCCTGTGGGCATCTCACACCTCACATCAATCAGATCATTCAGGGATTCCTTCGGGCCCTCCACTATGCTCCCTGGTGTGCCCTCCATCTCCTCCATCCCCACTGATGTTTTAGTAGCTCTCATAGCTTGCTCCCTAGTTAACTGCCTCCAGTAGGCTCTGTTCCCAACCAAGGACAGCTCCATTCATCCCTGTTCTTCCTTCTTTCCAAGATTGTGCCCGTTTTTCTCTCCCTTGGAAACCTGCCCTAATTCTCCATGTCAGAATGCACCAGATACTTCTTGGCACAGCCTGTTGTGATTCTTGACTCTGTTTCTATATGGTTCTGCTCTGGAACCCAGCTTCCATATTAGTCTGAGATCTCTGGGACCTCTGGGTAATCTGCACCCGGGGTGGGGATCGGCAGCTCAGCTTGGGTCGAGGGTTTGTTGGGGACTTGGGACTGAAACTGTGCCCACTTCTCCTGCCTCTTGGTGCTCATCCCATCTCTGGGCCTGTCTGAACATGACCTTGGAAACCTCTCCCTCCCTCCCTTTTAGGGAGCTCTGCAGGAAACCGGGAGTGTGGGCATCAAAACCAGGTGCGAGGAGGGTGGGAGAGTCACCTTCACATCCCCCATCAGCCTGTAGGCTCCTACACGTCTTCTTTCCTTCTCCTCCTCTCGACCCAGCCAGCTCTATGGCCTGAGCTGCAGGTTCAGTTCAGTTCAGTCACTCAGTCATGTCCAACTCTTTGCGACCCTATGGACTGCAGCACACCAGGTCTCCCTGTCTATTACCAACTCCTGGAATTCACCCAAACTCATGTCCATTGAGTCAGTGATGCCATCCAGCCATCTCATCCTCTGTCATGCCCTTCTCCTCCTGCCCTCAATCTTTCCCAGCATCAGGGTCTAGATCACACCATTGTCCTCTGCTTTAGGGGGAGGCCAGCCCTTTTCTCAGACTCATAGGTTCTCTCCATCAAAAGTATCTAAGAAGGAGCTTTCCAGCCGTTGCCTTCTGTGAGAGAGACATTAGTGGGTGAGCACATGGTCCTAGAGCTAGACTTCTTGGGCTTAAATCCTGGCTCTGCGCTTGGCTGCTGATGTGACCAGTTCCTTGACCTCTCCTCACCATGCTTCAGTTACCTCACCTGTGAAAAGACATTCGTGACACTAATACTTAGCTCACAGGGCTACGGGGGGATGGGAACATTTAGGGTCTGGAGGGAAATCAATGTACTCAAGATGGTTCAGCTAGATGGACTTTAATGAAAGGAATCCTTACAGAGGTGTGGGTGTGGCCAAGGATACATGGGATGGAAAGTCCAGAGGCGGTCAGTGGTGGGAAACCATTGCCACTCCCACCACCCCCCACATCCCCCTCTGGCAGGGATGGCCAAACTCTGATTTGCCCAGGGCACAGAGGTATTTTGGGATGTGGGATTTTCAGTGCTAAAGGAGGACGTTCAAGCATGTTAGTTGCTCAGTCATGTCTGGTTCTTTGCCACACCATGGGCTATAGCCCTCCAGGCTCCTCTGTCCATGGAGACTCTCCAGGCAAGAATACTGGAGTGGGTTGCCATTCCCTTCTTCAGGGAAACTCCCCAACCCAGGGATTAAACTGGGGTCTCCTGCATTGCAGGCAGATTCCTTACCATCTGAGCCACCAGGGAAGGGGCTAAAGTAAGATAATCCCAGGAAAATCAGGAGGGGATAGTGACTCTGTGTAGAGCTGAAGAGATGAGAGGAAGAGAGGATGACTGATTGGGTGATAGAGATGTAGGAATAGGCAGGAGCTGTAAGCATGGAGGAAGGCAGCCACCCCTAGAGCAGGGAGGGGGCTGGGAGGAAGTACCTCCCGTGTCTCCCAGATCTCCTGCTAATGTCCCCCCTCCTTGGCCAACCCCCCCACCTCTGGAAGCCAGAGAGCCAGGGAGTGGCCTGCAGGGATCAGGGAGGTCAGGGAATCGATCGGAGCAGAAAGGATGCATATGGAGAATCCCCAGTGTGGGGACTGGATGTTTTTGTTTTGAAGGTGTTTTTGTAGTGCGTGTTCAATAGATACCGACTATAATAATTGTTCCTATTAGATGAGAAAACCCTGCCCTGGATGGGGCTCCTCAAGGGCAGTGTCTGTTTTCTTTACCGCTGCATCTATCCTATCGTTCAGCCCATGCTGGGTGCCAGGTTAATGCCATTGGCTGTCTTGCCTCATCCCTTTNCTGCAGGGATCAGGGAGGTCAGGGAATCGATCGGAGCAGAAAGGATGCATATGGAGAATCCCCAGTGTGGGGACTGGATGTTTTTGTTTTGAAGGTGTTTTTGTAGTGCGTGTTCAATAGATACCGACTATAATAATTGTTCCTATTAGATGAGAAAACCCTGCCCTGGATGGGGCTCCTCAAGGGCAGTGTCTGTTTTCTTTACCGCTGCATCTATCCTATCGTTCAGCCCATGCTGGGTGCCAGGTTAATGCCATTGGCTGTCTTGCCTCATCCCTTTTATATCAGCAGCAGCATTCTGTCCCCTCTGCTCCTGTGTCCTGTGCAGGGAGGGGCCCTGGACAGGAGAGGGTCTCTAAAGATGGAGGCCTTTGGTTCAAGCAGCAGAGGTGGGGAGGGAGCCACGCCTCCTCGGCTATGGAGGAAAGGTCTGAATTTGGGTGTCCTGTATACAGATGAGTGGAGAGCCAGACTGGAGAAGGCGGAATGGCTCCCACGCCGTCTGGGCTGGGGCTGGTGAGACTGTCTCTGATAGTAACTGTGGGCTTCCTCCGTGGCTGTCACCAGCCCCCGGCACACGCCTTGGCACTGAGTGCCAGGTAAACACAGGAGGGTGTCAGTCCCTGGGGAGGGCTGGAGGGTGTGTTTGCGGCCAAGTCTACTCCCACCAGCCTGCTGTGCCTGACTCAGACGGCTGACATCACTCCTTCCCACATTTGCCACTGTCTCCCCCTCCCATGCTCCCTGGGGAAGAGATAAGGGAGCTGAAGAAGGGGTTACAGCCTCAGGGACAGGACACAGAGCTCAGCAGGAAGTGATGGTTCAGTCTTGGGATGGAGGGCCAGCGCTTTTGAAAGGACTTTCCTGGCGGGCCCTGGTCATAAGCAGAGGCCGGGGGGGTGCGGGGCCCAGAGAAGTTGAATGTTGCCCAAGGACACACAGCTCAGTGGGGCTTCACCTCCCAGCTCAGCTCCCCCAAATGCCCATTGTCCTGACTCCAAGCAGGGAGGAAAAAACCCCTTCCTGGACACTGAGGGACTAGTTCTGGGAGCATCTTCACTCCCATCCAGTGTGGGAAAGTGAAAGTGTGAGTTGCTCTGTCGTGTCTGACTCTTTGCAACCCCACGGAACCTGCTCCTCTGTCCATGGAATTCACCAGACAAGAATACTGGAGTGGGTAGCCATTCCCTTCTCCAAGGGATCTTCCTGACCCAGGGTTGAAAACAGGTCTTCTGCATTGCAGGCATATTCTTTATCATCTGAGCCACCAGAGAAGCCCTGGGAGGCTGGATTCAACTCCTTCAGGCAACTGGGAGCCACCACAGCCTCCCAGCCGCCTAGAAACCATCCCGCAGCCTCCTCGGGGCCCAGAGCACCTGCTCTCTGCCTGTTTCCTGGGGCAGCAGGTGTTGTCCTGTGCCCTTTCCTTTGGAACCACAATCCCGGCCCTGGCAGCTGTGTGGGGACCCCAGCAAGAGCTGTTCCTGCTCCTGTCTTTGGGCAAGTCTCTCTCCTTCTGGGACCACTTCCTTGCCAAGAGTTGAGGTGGGTAATCAGTGGCATATCCTCACCACTTACTGTCCTAACACCTGGCTAACATTACATCTCCACGTCCTTCCTCAGGGATGTGTTTGGTCCCAGCCTCCAAACACACGGTGGTAGGTACTGACGAGACTCTGTGAAGTGATTTGAGGAGCCCCCTGGCCTCTTCTGGATCAAGACCACGGGCTCTGTGGCTGGGAAGATGGGATGTTGGGGGTATCTATAGGCTGCATGGGGCTTTTGTTGGAGGCATCTTATTTTTTTTCAGCTGTACCTTGCAGCCTGTAGGATTTTAGTTTCCCGACCAGGGATTGAAACTGTGTCCCCTGTAGTAGAAGCACGGAGTCTTAACTAATGGGCAACCAGGGAAGCTCTGACGCTTTCTGAATCTGTACTATGTCCAGCCAGGGTGGGGTGTGTCCTCCACCCACTTCCAACTCCTCCGAAAACGGCTGGGCCCTTCTGGGGGAATGCTGCCAATGGGGACTCAGGTGGCTGTTGAAACCCCCAGTCTTTGCCTCCCTCTTCTTCTGGCTTCGGCCCTTCTACCTCCTTATTATTAAGTGCCCAGGCCTCTGAGTCAGGCAGGGACCCTCTCTGTCCTGTGTCCCCTCTGCCCAGCATGGGCTGTCTACTGGGCAGACAGTCTGCCAGCGTACAACAAAAGAACTGGCTATCCCCAACTCAGACTGGCACCGTGGCCCCAGCCTGGACCTGCCAGAAGGCGCCGAGGCTGTGGGCCGCGACAGCGGGACTGGAGCACGGCCCGTTGCCCAATGCTTCCGCCCCCACCACCTGCACAGCCTGGGCCCTGGGGCCTTGGCTTACCACAGGGGCTTGGGACCAACCCCAGACAGAGCCCCACTGACTCAGAGAGGCCACCAGGGCTGGGTGGGAAGAGACCAGTCTGCCACTGGGTGGTGGGGGCGGCCCTGAGGGCCCGTATCATCCTGTTCCAAGTCAGGAGCACCCCAGGCAGGGAGAAGGAGGTTGCATCCGGCTCCAGACAGTTGGCTCAGCCCCAGCTCTGGAGCTCAGGTGATAACCGGGAGCAGCCCCTCCCTCCTGCAGTGGGAAAGGAACACCCCCGGCCCTCAGGGCCCCTCCCTCTCTTCCTGGGGCGATGGGGCAGGAGTGTCTGTGGAGCCCAGGAGCCAGCCCAGTTGGGAAAAGATAAAAAGCCCATCAGTGGCCCAGCAGCTCACTGTGCTTCCTCCCAGCTCTCCTGTCTGCTCTGGCCCCGCTGCAGTGATGAGATCCTCTGTGTCTCGGCAGACATACTCCACCAAAGGGGCCTTCAGCTCCAGCTCAGCCAGTGGTGGGGGTGGTTCCCGGGCCCGCACCAGCTTCAGCTCGGTGACTGTGTCCCGGAACAGTGGCAACAGCGGGGGGTCCCGCTGTGGCCCCAGCATGGGTGGCTTTGGGAGCCGGAGCCTCTATAACTTGGGGGGCAGCAAGAGCATCTCGGTCAGCATGGCTGGAGGGGCCTCGGCAGGGCGGGCGCCGGGAGGCTTCGGCCTTGGCGGTGGGGCCTACATGGGCTTGGGGGCTGGCAGGCCGGTACTGGGGCCCGTCTGTCCTCCTGGTGGCATCCAGCAGGTCACCGTCAACCAAAGCCTGTTGACCCCCCTCCACGTGGAGATCGACCCGGAGATCCAGCGGGTGCGCACGGAGGAGCGGGAGCAGATCAAGACCCTCAATAACAAGTTCGCCTCCTTCATCGACAAGGTGGGCCCGGGTAGAAGGAGGCAGGAAGGGGCCAAGGAGTGCAAGCTGGGCCCCTGAGAGAGGGTAGGCAGGGCGGAAGCTGTTGCAACCCATGTGCACTGGGGTGGGGATGGATGGAGTGACTTTTGAAGCCCCTCTGGGATGCCTGAACCTGAGTGGCTGGATGGTCTTTATTTGCAAGTGATGATGACTCTTGAGCTGCACTACGAGGCCTTTTGGCCCAGCCCAGCTTGATGATGTTGCAGTCATCATTAATGGGGCTACACAGCAGCCTTATTGTACAATTAAATACTGGATTGTCCTCATTATTCCTCTTAGGGGGGTGGCCCTTCCTGCTTCCTGTCATTTTTTAACTGGGAAAACTGGCCTGAGTGTCAAGTCCCCAAGAACCCCGTATGTTGCCTGTTCTGTTAGTTTTGGAGGAGTTCTAAGGACAAAAGTGTTATCAGGACCCAGTGCAGCGGTGGGGAGTTCCAGAGGAAGTCTCCTTTCGGCTTCTCCAATTCTTCCTTTCTGTTTCAACCAAGAAGCTCAGTGTGGGGCGGACATGAGTTCACTGGTCACAGGTCCCCATGACTCAGGGATATGCAGTTTGGTCTGCCTCAGATCAGGGGTATCCTGACCCCTTCTCTGGCCCCCAGGCCGATGAGACAAGCCCTTGTATTAATGTCTGGCATTTCTAGGTCTCCACTTTGCTGCACTGTCTACCACTACCCCAAGGTCCCCAGGCAGCGGGCCCGTGATGAGGAGAATCCTGGTGGATGACTATACCTCAGTTCAGTGATCTGTGGGTTTCCAAAGGACCCTGACGCCCCCTTTCCCATATGATACCCACAGTGTTTCATGAGAAGTCAGTCTAGGTGACAGTGTGTCTATTTTTTAAAAAGAGAAATTTGAGGTCTGGAGAGATGATGTGATCTGCCCAGGGTCACCTGGAGGCAGTGGGAGGCCCGGGACTCGAGCTCATGGCTTTAGGAGGTCGCTGCTCCTGGCAGGCACACCTGCTGCGTGGTGCCCCGGGGCCATGGAACCATGGGCCTGGAGTGCTGTGGAGGTGGGATCCAGACAGACCAGATGGCAAAGGAGGAGGCAAGCTGCTTCGCCCAACCCCTCACCGTCTCCCCGAGTGACTTTTGCTTCTTCTGTGGGACTATCCCAGAGGCTAAAGAAGCAAACCCCTCTCAGGCTCTCAGAATCATGGCCTGGGACCTAGGGGCCTGACAGTTTGTTCACGTCTGGTGTCTTAGAAGCCTGGTTGGGCAGAGAATCCCCCTGGAGGCTCTCACCATGAGCACCCTTCTAAGTCTATAGAGGTAGGGCTGGACATTCGTATTTTAAAAACTTAAAAAATGTCAAGTTTTCGGAAAAGATTTAATAATAGTATAATATATTCCTATATTTCTTTTCACCCAGATTTACCAGTTTTTAGCATTTTGTCACTTTTGCTTTCTTTTCTCTGTTTGTAGGTATATTTGTATATATCCATATGTACATATATATACACACATATACTATAGATGTATCTGCACTTAAAATTTTTGATCTTAATGCAGAATTAGGGTTCAGAAACATTGGTTTAGTGTGATTTACCCAGGATAAATGAGAAGAGGAGACCCAGGGAGAAGTGACTTGACTGTCACCAACCAGTAAATGACCGAACTGGATCTTTTATGTTTATTAACCCTTTAGAGTCCTTGTCATTGGATTGGACTGTCTTTTTCAGCAAAGATGGTTCCCTCAGGACCTCCTCCCCAAAGCAAGGCATAGACCCTGCACTGCCCCATCGTGTGCCCTGGTCAGGATAGATGGTGACAATGAGTCTGGTCTTGGTCCCTTCTGGGACTGGGGGAGGCCCCAGCCCACCCTTCTTGTTCTGGCTCAGGTGCGGTTCCTGGAGCAGCAGAACAAGGTGCTAGAGACCAAGTGGGCGCTGCTGCAAGAGCAGGGTCAGAAATCGGGCGTCACCAGAAACAATCTGGAGCCCCTCTTCGAGCGCTTCATCAACAACCTGCGGGGAAAGCTGGACAACCTCCAAAGCGAGCGGGGGCGGCTGGACTCGGAGTTGAGGAATGTGCAGGATCTTGCTGAGGACTTCAAGACCAAGTGAGGAGGGCGGGACCAGCTGTGGCCATGTGTGGACTGGGAGGGGCAGCATGGGGAATCTCCCAGCAGAGGGCCACCCTGTTCCTGGGTCCTGGGACCCAGCTGGGCGGGTGCTCAGACAGAGCCGTTTCCCATGGGGGTTCAGGCTCTGGACCCATGGCCTCCTGGAGGGTTGTCACAGTGTGTAGTAATTTTAAAAACTATTATAAGATAGAGAGAAGAGCGTAATGAACATTTATGGTCTCCTTACCCAGCTGTTTAATTATCAACTCACAGCCAATCTTGTTTTGTCTATACCCCTACTCCCTCCCTTTCCCTCTTGCCTTATTGTCTTGAAGCAAATCTCATTCATCCAAGTCATTTCACTCACAAGCATTTTTACTGGATGTATTCAAAGGTTCATCTGTGTAACTTGACTTAATAATATACAAACACAATGCCATAAGGACACCTAAATCTTTTAAAACAGTAATCCTCAGTATCATCAACCATCTAATCAATGATCGAATTTGCCCTTGTTCCATAAGTGTCATAAATTTTAAAAATACAGTTTATTTGAATCAAGATGCAAATAATGTACTACACAAATTCACATATTATGATTGGTTGAACTTTCATAACTTTCCCCACTGCTTGACACAGGCAGTTTTAAAATCTTACAAGTCTCAGTGAAAGCAAGTGGACAGAAGTTGGCGTTTTCAGTGACATCCTGTTGTAGAAAGTGAATGCAAAGGTTAAGCACTGTTGACACGTCTTCACCTGTTCCCATAAAGCCTCCCAAGGGCTCTGATTCAAAGAGATGGCCGGTCTCAGTTGCCATATTATTGCACAAATACTGGGTTCACTTTCTCAAAGAGGGTGGGTGGATTATTTACAGACTGTGTCCCAGTTTCTCCATTGGTTGGCTGCATTACAGAACTGTTTCCCCATTGGCTGGCTGCATTATAGAACGGCTCCCCAAAGGTGCTTTTGGCCATTGTGGGACCCATTAGGGACTCCTTAAAGCCAACTAGGTTCAGTGTCTTAAAAGGTGAGCTGGGCTGAGTCTTCCTTGTGTAACAGGTATGAGGATGAAATCAACAAGCGCACTGCTGCAGAGAATGAGTTTGTGGTCCTCAAGAAGGTGAGCAGGGTGGCAGGGAGTGGGGGCAGGTGGTCTTTATCTGCCAGGGTGTTGGGCTGGCTTGGAGAGGGGCAAGAGTCCTGGCGGCTGAGCCCGCTGCCCTTCTCTCTCTCTCCCCCAGGATGTAGATGCCGCATACATGGGCCGAATGGATCTGTGTGGCATGGTGGATCGCCTGATGGAGGAGATGGACTTCCTGAGGCGTCTCTATGATGAGGTGAGATAGCCAATGGACAGGGATACTTACATTTGGATAAAGTTTTGGGGATTCCTCCTGGAAGTCTGATCAGAATTCAGTAGTGCATGTTTATAATAGCCAGGACATGGAAACAACCTAGATGTCCATCAGCAGATGAATGGATAAGAAAGCTGTGGTACATATACACAATGGAGTATTACTCNATGGCAAACCACTTCAGTATTCTTGCCTTGAGAACCCCATGAACAATATGAAAAGGCAAAAAGATATGAAATCTTATTTAGGATTCAAGAAATAGAAACAGTTTCATCATATAACAAAACTCAAAGATTATACTATGGGCCAGGAAGATCCACTAAGGACAAATTGTTATGTTACTTAGGAACACTTGTGTAAATCTGGGAATGGCCCAGACACAGGGGTTTCCAGGCTGAATTTCTGGAGACTCAGGACCCCAGGGGCTGCTCTCAAGGGGTCTGGGAGAGGCCAGCAGGCAAGAAGTTTCATAGTTCCCTCCTCTGCACCAATCAGAGCATCTCCTCTTTTACTTGTTTTACGAATGGGGCTGTGCATTTGTTTTTGATGACAAGAATGGTTTTGCTGCCAGAACATGTTGGGTTACCCCTGCTGACACATGCCCGGGGGGGTGGGGGAGACCAGAAGTGCTCTCTGCCCCTGGGAAAGGGGGGACTGTGCACAGACCCCGCTTCCCGATTCTAAGGGCTCCCCACCCTCTCTCTGCCCTCACTGTCCCCGTTCCAAAATGCTGACTGGTCCTTTCTGTAGACTTTCTGATCCTCAAGTTGGCTCTGGCTCCCCACGGAGTGACTCAGGGGAGGCTGAGGCTGGGTGACTGAACAGGATGAGGGCACCAACCCGGTCAGGGCGGGCGGGGGTGCTTTCCCACACCACACACCAGGTCTGGGGCTAAGAATAAAAGACTTGGGATCCCCATAATCCCAGGACTGAATGCCAGGGTTTACCTCCCTCACCCACAGAGCCCCAGGCAAACACACCCTCCGCTCCGCTCCACACCCCTGTCAGCTGCTCATCCCTCTTTGACAAGATGGGGAACGGCTGCCAGTTGAGGAAGGGTCACAAGGACAAGAGTGGAAGCTGTGGAGGTGGGGCAGGAACCGGATTTTAGCTGTTGTTGCCAGGTAGAGTCACCTGGTCCAGTTTTCTGCCTCTGGCCCAGGGCTGCAGGAGGCATCCTTCCCTTTTTCATGGAGGGAAACTCTTCTTTGCCTTTCTCCCTCGGGGGAAAGGGCTCTCTTGTACACTGAGGGCATGCTGCCTTGAGTTTTTCAGGCTATAGTCCAAGGGTTTTGTGAACTTCTGGGAATTCTGACTTTATAATGAGCCACAGAATAGGGCTCTAGTCTAGAACTTTCTTTCTGTTTGGTTTGGGTTTATTGTAGGATTTATCATTTAGCTAATTTGGACCTAGTTGGAGGACACAGAATTGATCCCCTACAACAGGGTCCTATCTTATTGGGTACTTGTAAGGACAGGGCTACATGATCCGATCAACATTCCTTCTCAAAAGCAGGGATAGAACATTTAGCATGCTGGCCGAGGCCCTGTGGCTGCTCTGGTGGACCACAAGCTACGGGTCAAAGTTCCCGTATAATTGTTTTTCCTGCAGATTCTGATATAAACCATTGGGGTGTAGAGATCAAGGTCACAAGCTTTGAAGTTAGATGGACAGGACTGGCCACCTACCTCTACCACTTCCTAGCTGTGTGATCTTAGTCAAATTATATAAGCTCTTTCAACCTTGGTTGTCTGTAGCTCTAAACAGCCTGACAACCCCCTTTAGCTGGGTTGTTGTGAGGAAGGGAATTCTTACAAGAAAAGCGCTCAGCATCCAGCACAGAATGGCAGTCCTCTGGGGGAGTAACTGCTACCTGGAGAGCCAGGCAGCCTTTCCCTCATCTTTCTGTCTGAGGGATGACATCTGCCTCAACTTAGGGGTTGCGTGACAAGCAGTACCTCCATTGAGGATCCATGGTTTGGGTGTCCCACGGGCACAAAATAAGACTGATTATATATTATAGATTATTTCCCTTAAAGTCCCTTCCACCTCTGTTGGCTTTCTGTTTTAGATACACCTTAAGGATACAGCATTCTCTTGTATTGGGGTGTCAGAGCTATAGACTATAAGACACAGTGGACACATCACAAGACACCACGGGGCTACATCTCTGGGGAGGAAAGCCCTCCTCCTAGCCATAAAAGTTCTCATCAGCCCCTGGAGGCAGCCAGGAGGATCGAGCCATGAGTGGGAGGTGAGGCAGGTGAGGGGTCTGAGCCCTGGATTCTGCCCCTTCCCACCCTCGGGGCAGAAAAGCAGACAATCAGACCTCAGCTCCTCTAGAGGGTGGCCCCAGGTGTTCCCTGCTCCTTCAGCTGCAGCCTCAGCCATGCCCACTAGGGTGGAAATCGGTAAACCCTGGCATACTTGAGCCCTTAGAACCCCCTTGACCTGAACTGATGGTTCAAGGTTTGCTCAGGTGCCCAAATCTGGGTTGACTGCTGTACAAATTAGACAAACTGATTTATATCAGGCAGGATGGTACAGGCGAAAGGTCAGGGAAGGCAGAGCCTTTGGGAATAGACTGATGTCAATTGGGGTCCTAGCTGCACCACTGTGTGACCCTGGGGGCTACTTCACCTCCCCGGGGTCTTCCAAGTCATCATTTGTAAGCACGGTTGTGATGCTGACTACAGAGAGCTTCTAGGAAGATTACATGATCACATGTATATAAAGCAGTCAGCACGGAGCCTGGCACAAAGCTGGCACTCCATAAATACTCACTGAGAGAAGGATGTCCAACCTTGACCTTCACAGGAGATGGTCCTGGCTCTAGAACGCTCACCTACTACAGGTGGGTGGACCATGGCTGGGGCTTTCTCCAGTGGACCTTTGATGGAGCCCCGGTGGAGGCGGGGTGTCTCCTGTCCTCCCTGCCATAACCCTTCCAATCACTCATA
>SJYV01011936.1:368327-433963 GCA_006410875.1 Neotragus pygmaeus
GCTTTCTCCAGTGGACCTTTGATGGAGCCCCGGTGGAGGCGGGGTGTCTCCTGTCCTCCCTGCCATAACCCTTCCAATCACTCATTTGCTTAGAGGCCATCTGGACAGGTGCATAGAGAGCCCAGCAAAGGCAGAGGTGGATGGGGACAGAGGGTGAGGTGTGGATGAGAAGTAGAGGAATAGGAGGGCAGGGGGAGGCAATGAGGGTGGGGGTGGGGAGAGAGGATCTGGCTGGAGGAGAGAGCTCCCAGCCAGTCCAGTCTTCCTGCAGCCTGGTTCCCATGACCTGGATCCATGCAGCACCTTCTCATCCCACGGGCCTCCTCAGTCTATCTGCATGGAAGGGGCTGCTCATTGTTTTTGTTTTTTAAATTATTTTCGGCTGCTCTGGGTCTGCGTTCCTGTGAGGGCTTTCTCTGCTGCAGCAAGTGGGGGCCGCTTTTCGTCGCTCATTGCGGTGGCTTCTCTTGTTGCGGAGCCCGGGCTCTGGAGCGCAGGCTCGGTAGTTGCAGAGTCTGGGCTCAGTTGCTCCGTGGCATGTGGGATTGTCTTGGACCAGGGATTGAACCCTTGTCCTTTGCACTGGCAGGCAGATTCTTAGCCTCTGGGCCTCCAGGGAAGTCCAGGGCTGCTGGTTTTTGCAGCGGCCAGCTTTCATTTGGTCAGGGACAGCTCGGGCCTGTGGGAATCATGAATGCCCTCTTCACTGCGATTCCCCAGATTCGGGATAGCAGTCTCATTAGAGATTGACAAGAGAGATGAAGATTCATCTGGTTTCTCCTCAAAAGTGGCAACACCGAAGCCTGGGCAGGATGTAAGAATGAATGTCTCCCGACCTACTGTGTACCAGGCACTGTAGGTACAGCATCTCACGATCTATGAGATCATCTATGATCTATGGGTTCTGAGAGATTAGGTGACCTGCCCAAGACTGCACAGCCAGTTAGTAGCAACAGGTGGGATTTGAACACAGATCCACTGCACTCAGTGGGAAAGACGTTAAGTTTGAGCTTAAAACTAGGGTATTGTATTTGAAAACATTGCTCTGAGAAGGGGCTCAGAGGTTTCATTATTCTGCCAATGGTGTCCCCATCACCCCATTGTTCCAGCTCTGGCCCCGAATGCTGAGACTGTTATGGGAAGACGGCCATGGCCTGTCCTGGTGAGCCAAGCAAACGATCGGGCAGCAGACGGAGTAGCGCGGCACACACAGCCAGGACCCAGCCTGGAGAATGCTGACCTAGAATCTGGTAAGTGCAGGATGGAGTCCCAAGATGGAATGTAAGTCCTGAGAGCCTGAGGCAGAGTCACCTGTATTTCGCCTCCAGCTCCATGCCTGGCAGATAGTAGGTTTTCAATAATTGTGTGTCAGGCCAAGCTGAGTCTTTTAAAAGCCTATTTATTTATTTTTGGCTGCCCTGGGTCTTTGTTGCCGCGCACAGGCTTTCACTACTCTTTGTTGGGGTGCGTGGGCTTCTCATGGCAGTGGCTTCTCTTGCTGCAGAGCATGGGCTCTAGGGCACGTGGGCTTCAGGAGTTGCGGTGCGTGGACTCTAGAGCTCGGGCTCAGTAATTGTGGTGCACAAGCTTGTAGTCTGGGGGCATGAACCCAGGTCCCCTGCATTGGCAGGTGCATTCTTAACCACTGTACTACCAAGGAAGTCCCAGGCTGAGACCCGATCTATAGGTTTGGAAGTCTAGAAGGCTGGACTATGGATTTCCCCTTTCTCAGAGGTTAAAGCGTCTGCCTGCAATGCAGGAGACCTAGGTTCGATCCCTGGGTTGGGAAGATCCCCTGGAGAAGGAAATGGCAACCCACTCCAGTATTCTTGCCTGGAGAATCCCATGGATGGAGGAGCCTGGTGGGCTACAGTCCACGTGGTTGCAAAGAGTTGGACACGACTGAGCGACTTCACTTTCATTTTTTTGTATATATGTGTGTGTGCTTGTTAGTTATTTAGTCGTGTCTGACTCTTTGTGACCCCATGGACTGTAGCCCACTAGGCTTCTCTGTCCATGGGATTCTCCAGGCAAGAATACTGGAGTGGATTTCCATGCCCTCCTCCAGGGGATCTTCCTGATCCAGGGGTTGAACCTGGGTTTCCTGCATTGCAGGCGGACTCTTTACAATCTGAGACACCGGGGATGCCCTTTTCAGGGCCAAGTGCACCCAGAGGAATAGTAATGCTAGTGACAAATATATGTGCAGTCTCTGGCAGGTTACAGAGCCCTCATTCCTTGTAATCTCAGGATCTTGACAGAAGGTGAAGGCAAATATTTGTATTATTTTCAGTTTGTGAGTGAAGCAACTGAGCACCAGAGAATGACTAGCTGCAGGTTTGCAAAGCCTCTCAGGTTCCAAATTCTGTGGAGTGAGCGACAGAGTGACGGTTGTCTTGTCTGGAGCAGGGAGGCCCCTGGAGGCTGGTGAGATTAGAGTGCAGTGTCGGGTGGTGGTGGGGGTTGGTGACCCAGGAGGCCCTGGGACACTGGTTCAGCTTCTCGGGGAAGAGAGTGTGCCCTCCGAATGACTTCTGTAGGTGTGTTTGTGACATGTTCAGCAGGTGCAAGAAGGATGGGCCAGTGCCAAAGGCCAAGCCCAGAGATGTTTCAGATTTTTTTCCTTTATGCCCCTGCAACCAAGCCCTGCTCTCCAGCACATATAAGAGACCCAGACTGGTGTTGCTGCAGTCAGTGACCTGGCCCCTCTCGCTTCTCCCTGACAACTCTGAGCTTGCTCCTCTCTCTCCAGTCATGATCGCCAGACAGCAGTGTGTCCGAGGCGGGCCCCGTGGCTTTAGCTGCGGCTCGGCCATTGTAGGTGGGGTCCGGAAGGCTGCTTTCAGCTCGGCCTCCGTGTCCGGGGGTGCAGGCCGCTGCTCCTCTGGGGGCTTCGGCAGCAGAAGCCTCTACAACCTCGGGGGGAACAAGAGCATCTCCATCAGCATGGCTGGGGGCCGACAGGGTGCCGGCTTCGGTGCTGCTGGAGGTTTTGGCGCTGCTGGAGGTTTTGGCTCTGGTTTTGGCATTGGCGGCTTTGGCGGTGGATTCGGGGGCTCCTTTGGTGGACGAGGCGGTGCTGGCTTCCCAGTCTGCCCACCTGGAGGGATTCAGGAGGTCACCATCAACCAGAGCCTGCTGACCCCACTCCACGTGGAGATCGACCCTGAGATCCAGAAGGTCCGGACTGAGGAGCGCGAGCAGATCAAGCTCCTCAACAACAAGTTTGCCTCCTTCATCGACAAGGTGAGCGGCCCCTTGGTCAGCTGAGGCAGTAGAAGCCAGGGTTTCTGAGTCCCAGCATCTCACACCTAAGCCTGCTGCAGACTTGGGAAACCTGTGGATTCTCTGGGCCTCTGTTTCCTATCCAGTTAAGAAGAACCCTTACTCTTTCTCTTTTGTCCTGTGGCTGGTGGGAAAATAGGCTGCTCAAAGCAGTTCAATGTTCGAATTTCCCTGAGGTTGCTATATGCTTCTGGGCAAATCATTCAACTTTTCTGGGCCCAGTCACCCCAGCTATAAAGTGGGTTCATTATTTCTCTGCTTTTTCTCTAGATTTTGGTTTCAGAAATAACATGGTTAATAATGTAGTTAATTCATTCTAGTTAGTACGGTTGCTTAACTACTGGCACTTCCGATTTTGGAGCAGAAGAAAACCAGGCTGCTTTCTCAAATGAGAAAGGGACTGACTCCAGTGGCAGATTCCAGGTCCCATGAGGACCTCAGAAGGGCATTGCGTTCATCCTGACTCTGGGCAAAATCGCTCATTTTGGGGTCTTTTTGAAGAGGGAGGGGGCTGAATCGCTTTTTTTTTTTGTAGTCTACTTTCCTTCTCCATGCAAGGTCTAGAGGTTCAAGACTTCTACGCTGTACGCTATGTTTATGTGTGATGCATGAGAGCAAACAGATTCGTTCCAGAGAGTCATTAATTCAAAGATGAATGACTGAATGGATGGGTGTAGCACATTTGGCCCAGGGTGCCCTGGTTCTCAAGTCTTAGTTCTCTTAGATGAATGGGGCAAGAATGAACGATCTTGGAGTAGATTGAATGGGAATATTTGTTCTTGCTAGCTTGAAGAAATCCCTAGTAGCTTAAAAGGGTTTCACTGTGACTCTAGGACCTACAGATGTAAATGTAAGACTGACGATTGGGTGCTTACTTGTCTTATCTCCCATCATTGGTTTAAGTTCAAATCATGATCAGTCACACTTATCTGCTTTCTTTTCTATTATGAGGCACATAATGTGGAAATGTCATGCTACACCTTGGTTTATCTGGCTAGATCTCTTCCTAGAGGGAGAGTTCAGGGAAGTTCCCTTGCAGGACTGAGTCTACGAGACTCAGAATATGTCTAGGGCTTGATCTTAAACATTTTATATTTCATTGTGAACAGCCATATTGACTCCAGCAGATGGTGTCTGCAGTTGTAAGGTGGTGGCCTTACTCCGGCGGCTCTCGGGCTGCCAGGTTGGCTTGGGTTGAATGGGTTGGTGTGGTCCAGCCTTCCTGCCAGAGTTTCAGCCTCTCATCTGTTGGTTGGTGCCTTTGTTAAATACAGGTGCGGTTCTTAGAGCAGCAGAACAAGGTGCTAGAGACCAAGTGGAAACTCCTCCAGCAGCAGACGACCACCACATCTGTCAAAAACCTTGAGCCCTTCTTTGAGGCCTACCTCAATGCCCTGAGGAAGCAGGTGGATACCTTAGCCAACGACAAAGGACGCCTGCAGTCTGAGCTGAAGATCATGCAGGACAGCGTGGAGGACTATAAGACCAAGTATGTAGGGAGTGAACGCCGTCCAACAAATCTGTCTGACTGTGTCCTGGACCGGGGCTCCTCTTCAGTCATTTAGAATCCCAGGCTCAGAAGAGACCCTGAAGAGTCAGGGATAACCTCCAGTCTGTTCTGCATTTACCTGGTCACTTTTTAAAATAGGATGTTGTCAGCTCTAAGTTTCCCCAAACAGAAAATGAGTGATAGATCCAGGGAGCTGGGATTGGCATATACCAAACAGATGAAAAGTAACACAGCAGGGTGAGAAGAATACAGGCTGTAAAGAGAGGTGGACCTGCTTGGCATACTGATTCCTCCACTTACGAAGCTGTGTGATCTCGGCTGGCTTGCTTAACCTCTCTGAATCTTAGTTTTCTTCATCTTTATCATTATTATTTATTGGCAGCACTGTGCAGACTGTGGGATCTTAGTTCCCTGACCTAGGATCAAACTCATGTCCCCCTGCAGAGAGAGTGCAGAGTCTTAACCAGTGGGCCACCAAGGAAGTCCTTCTTCATCTTTAAAATGGGGATAATAGTTCCACCTTATAGGTTGAGAGAATTAAATGACATTAAATGAGACAGAGAAAGCAGGTAGCATAGTGCTGGGCATATAATGATCATTGAATGCATAGTAGCTCTTAGTATGTTCATTATGGGATGAAATTGAGAAAAATACCAGCTCCCTCTCTCAATTTACTCTCATACCAAAGAAAAAGAACTGGAGCATCTGCAACTCTCCTAAGAATTTAGTCCACCCAATGGCCAAAGGACAGCTCTTCTACTGAAATAAAATCAACCAGATCACGCTTGTTCTCCTCCTCACATCTTATCTCTTGCAAGCAGTCTTTTTTAAAATTTGGTTTCACTCCTCTGAATAAACTAGAATCTAGAATAAACTAGAATCTGGTATCTCAAACAAGGTCATTACTCAGCAAATGTAAATGAAATTAATATCTGCATGAACATGGGAAAATGTAGCCAATTAGATGGATTTTTTCCCCCATAGATGTTTGAAAACCAGAAGGAGAGAGTGAGAAACACTAGCTCGCTGTGGAGTTATTGTCTTTCTTTCTCATCTTCCCACTCCCAGGTATGAAGATGAAATCAACAAACGCACAGCTGCTGAAAATGACTTTGTGGTCCTCAAGAAGGTGAGGGTTGAAGGAGGGTAGGGATGTGCTCCCAGTTCCCTCAGGAGTGGTCTTTGGCTTGAATCACGGGTTTGGTTCATCCTGACCTTCTCCCCCCTCCGCCCCACCCTTCCTTGGTACTATCCAGATCTCACTGAACTAGGAATTAAGGCTGTGAAAAAAGCCCATATGGATAATTAACTTCCATGTCTGCAGGTGGCTTTAGGGGCAGAGCAGGCCAAATAAGAGGCCCTCACCACCTCACCTGGTGCTACCTCTGTGTGTCACATAATGCCCCCTGCCCCTCATTGGAAAGCTTGCACCTTGTCTCATATCCTCCCTTCTCCTCTGCAGGATGTGGATGCTGCCTACATGAGCAAGGTGGAGCTGGAGGCCAGGGTGGATGCCCTGAACGATGAGATCAACTTCCTGAGGGTCCTCTATGCTGCGGTGAGGACTCCATCTTCAACCCCCTCCATTCAGGGAAGGCCTCCACCTGTGAGGCTGCTGGTTGGAATTGACAGTCCTTTGAAAGGACTCCAGCTCCCTTACTTCAGGGCCATGGGCTCTCAGCAAGGTCATGGATAGAAAGGATTGAAGTGAGAGATTCAACTGGAACCAAGAGGTTCTCTAAACCAGAGGTCATCTTAGAGGATCAGATCTGAAGTTTGCACGGGATAGAAGTGATTGCTGTCTAGCATTTCTCCAGTGAGAAAGATCATTATCTTCCCTTCCATGCCAGCATACTTGAGCCTCCTGACCTGGAGTGACCTGTGGTCCTCAGGGAGCAGGGAAGACTACAGGCATTGCTCTTCTGTCCTGAGATGTCACCAACCACTTGATTTCTGCATAGAAATTTACCCCTCCTCCTCTTCTGTACACCAGGGGAATGCCAAGTCGGCTCCCATCTGAGCCTGTGGCATGGCCATTTCCACGATGATGGTGGGTCTCTGGTGTCAGAGATTAGGGAAGACCCTCCAGTAGGCCTGATATGAGACATTTTCCCTGCAGGAGCTGTCCCAAATGCAGACCCAGGTCAGCGACACATCTGTGGTCCTCTCCATGGACAATAACCGCAACCTGGATCTGGACAGCATCATTGCTGAGGTCCGGGCCCAGTATGAGGAGATTGCCCAGAGGAGCAAGGCTGAGGCTGAGGCCCTATATCAGACCAAGGTGAGTGCTGGGGGTCTCTCTGGAGCTGGGGGCTTCTGGGGCTCTGCTTTTGATGTCTGTGAGCAAACCATCATCAGCTCGAGCCCAAGAGAAGTCAGAGGTAAACTGATTCTTCTGGGCATCACTGATCCTGGTCTGCCTGGAGATTATGTGACATTTTGTGTTACCCCTGCCACCTGTGGGTATTCTTGCTGAGTTCATTGGAGGATAGACCCCACCCAAACAGCCCTGATCCTTGCTTCCCTGGGTCTCAGGTCCAGCAGCTTCAGACCTCAGTGGACCAACACGGAGACAGCCTGAGGAACACCAAGAATGAGATTTCAGAGCTTAACAGGTTGATCCAGAGGCTGCGGGCTGAGATCGAGAATGTCAAGAAGCAGGTAGGTGTCACCTCTACCCGAGAGCCTCACTACAGGACTAGGGGCCCAAGACATGTCTCCAGAGTAGACAGGAAGACAGGCATCAGGCTAGAAGACCTTGAGCTGGTCTGCAGGGGATTTGTAGCTCTTTGCATAAGGAAATGGCAACCCACTCCAGTATTCTTGCCTGGGAAGTCCCATGGAGAGAGGAGCTGGTGGGCTCCAGTCCAGGGGGTGGCAAAGAGTCGGACACGACTTAGTTACTGAAAACGAACAAGTCATGCCCAAATCTTTTCAGCAGTAGCCTAGTTAACATGATATGACACCTCAGTAAATAAGGTTTCTTGGCTCTTTTTCATTGTTTGTTTTATTTTTGTTGAATCAGTCAGGTGGGGGCATTGGGGGACTCTAGCAGGAGTGAATAAAATGCATGAGTCAGGGAAGGTGGTGAGGACAGACAGAATCCTAACATCCGAAGCCAAGTAAAGTGGCTACAGGAGAGGGGACAGATTTCGAGGTCTTGACAGCAGGCCCTAATGATTGACTTCCTGTCCCTTGCCGTTGTCTTCAGTGCCAGACTCTGCAGGGATCCGTGGCCGATGCAGAGCAGCGTGGGGAGGTGGCTCTAAAGGATGCCTACAGCAAGCGTACAGAGCTAGAGGCCGCCCTGCAGAAGGCCAAGGAGGAGCTGGCCCGGGTGCTGCGGGAGTACCAGGAGCTCCTGAGCGTCAAGCTGGCCCTGGACATCGAGATCGCCACCTACCGCAAGCTGCTGGAGGGCGAGGAGTGCCGGTGAGTGGGGAAGGCAGGATGGGAACAGGGGAAATGGAGAGGGTCCAGAGCCATGGCCAGTCCAGGGCGTCTCTGCTGCACCGCTTCAGTGCTGACGTGTTATAAACCGGGATGTCGTTACATGACAGGTTCACATTCAGGCCTAAATTCAGCTGCTTAACAAGGGGGAGGGTGCTTGCCCCCGGCGTGTTGAGTGAAGCGTGGCTCCAGGCTTGCTGAGGTTCACTGCTCTTTCTCTCCCCCACAGAATGTCTGGAGAGTGCCAGAGTGCTGTGAGCATCTGTAAGTACTGTCTGCTCCCTGCTGTGGCTGTTTGTTCACCCTGGTTTGGGGTGAGATTCCCGGTAACAGTGCTGATGGAGTAACCTTGTCTTTGCCTTTTTCCCACAGCTGTGGTTGGCGGCGCTGCCAGCGCAGGAGGCCTCGGTGGAGCGTTAGGAGGCAGCTCTGGATTTGGCCTGGGTTCTGGCTCTGGAAGTGGCTTTGGATTCGGTGGTGGCATCAGCGGCAGTTCCAGCAGCAAGATCATCTCTACCACCACCCTGTCCAAGAAATCCTTCCGATAAAAGAGACGGGGCCCTGCAGCCCTCTGCGGCCAGCCTGCCCAGACCTGGTGTCTCTGCTTCCTTCACCCCCCTCTCCACTCTCCTTTCCTGGGGCTCATCTTACCAGTGTCACCTCAGTGCCAGCACGTGGACTCTGCTCTCTTAGAGTTTGGTAGCTTTTTCCTGATTTGGGCTTGTGATCCACCTGGAATGGGAGAGGTGACAGCTGACTCTTTACCTCCCATGGACAGAGGAGAATCCAACCAGGTGCCTCATCTCCAGGATTATCAGGGTCATGTGTCCCCTGCCTGCCCAATGCTGCCTCCTACCAGATCCTGCATCTCCATCTACATCAGGACCAAACTCCTTCTCCATCACTGGGCAGCAACCGACCCTGCCTGCAAGGTCGGAACAAGAACACCTGAGTACCTTGTCCACTCTTCTCCTTCCCTTTGTCCATCTTCGGGTGAATCTTCAATAAAACACCTTTGTCATTCATCTCTGAGCAGTTGTGTTGTTCCTGGGGAGAAGTCCCCAGAATTCTGGTGAAATGGAAAGAGGCCGGGGCCCAAGGGATCTGTCTGTCCTTATTAAGGTCATCTGCCCAGATTATGGGGAGAGAAGTATGGAGTGTGAAGCCTGAAGGCTGCCTACAGATAGGAGCACAGACTCAAAACAGCTAACAGTTGTACAGAGACCGCTCATTGCAGGCAAGCAGGGCAGTACCATTTCAGTGCTGAGACCCAGGCATCTGGAGGGAAGGGGTGCAAGTGTGGAGGTGTGGGGCATAGGGAAGGTACGGGGTCAGACAGTCAGGGTCTCCACTAAATATAGAACAAGAGGTTATAGTGCTTATGGAGAGTTTATTCTTAGTGTCTAGCAAGGCCTCCTTGTCTTCATGGAACTCCAGGCACTGGCTCTGCCTCCAGGTCAGCAAGGCTTTCAGGAACTTGTTGGCACAATCAACAAGGTCACGGTTGTTGCACAGAGCAGTGAAAACATGTTGCTCTAATAGAGCTCTCATGCCGAGCTCACTTGCCCCCGTCCTCAGGTGACTCAGTCAGGGTTATCTGAATGGTTGTCCCTGTGTGGTGGGAGAGTGGAGGCAGTAGAGGATGCCTGACTGGGGCCCGCCCTGGAGGTTCCGGTTGGACAGTCAGAGGTGGGGGTCTGGGTATACAGCCTTTGTGGACCTTCTGTTTCTGGGACCGACTCCATGATACCTGGAGCATCACCATCTTCCCTTCTTCAGTGAAGTTCCCGTGTGTGGCCTGACCTGTATCCCTCTTGCTGTGTTTGCAGATTGCACCCCCCTGCCCCACTCCGCGGTCAGTTGGTGCCTCCCACCCTCCATTGCCAAGGAGTGTCTGCAGACTCCAGTTGTTCCACCTCCCAGGGGCCCTTCCTGTGCGCAGACGGAGGGCACACGGTTTGCCCAGGCCGGTCTCTGCTCACATGCAGGCTTAGGGCAGCAGGGCAGAGCAGTGCAGGGTGCACCTCAGGGGCTTGTGCACCCTGGCGGGGGCCTCGCACCAGAAGCAGCCGCTCCCTGGGCTGGCTGGCTGCTCCTTCACAAGTTAATCTCCGCATTGTCCCGGGGTTCGCCTTGTGGGCAGAGCAGGAAGTCTTGGACTTCTTCCCCTCACTCCACCCCTCCCCTGGGAGGCTGCTGAATACGCCTTTGTCCCTGAGCTTCTGGGGTGGGAGAAGTCAAGGATTAAAAGCAGGGGAGGGGCTTCTCAAGTTCACCCCGCAGGAAGCTGCAGGTCACAGTGAGCCACACCAGAAGCTGAAAGCCAGAAAGAAGCCTGGCAGATTAATGCCTTTCTTGTGCTCGGAGTGGGCGGGAGCACAGGAGTGTCACTGCGGGGCCTCTCAGGGCCTCCTCAGTTGAATTTAACGACTTGCAAAGTTAGATCGTAGAGGAGACATGTACGTGTGTATCTTAGCGTAGACAGGTTTGTATTTGTAAGCAAGCAGCTACGCAGGTGTGTTTTTAAAATTTATTTAAGAAGACTCCTGTTTAACATAAAAGAGCCACTTAGGAGGCTGAGGGAGCGGTGACCCCCTTTGTGGCCCCCTCAGGATTCAGTGCTAGAGCAAAGGGGAGGGTGGGCCGAGAGAAAAAGGTGCCACTTTAGCACCTACTCCATCTTTTGCTGTGTTGAAGATGGGGACTTAGCAGTAGACTCTTTCCCCCGTGTTGGTGTGGTGGTGGAAGGGCACAGGTAGGTGAACTGACAGAGGGCAGGACTCTAACCTTTTCTGAGAGACAACCTTTTCTTCTAGGAAGTCTCCTGGGAGCTGTTCCACGCTCTTGGCCCACCCTGCTCGGTCTCCCTTAGGCCTCCTGGGGCCTCCTGCTGATCACACTCCCTTCCCTGCACGCTGTTCCGAGGCCTGCAGCCTTTCTCTCATCAGATCGGGAGCTTTCTGTCTGAAAGTCCAGTCTGAGGACTTCAGCTGGACAGGCATCACCGCGGGGCTCTCTCCCTTGGGGAGGACGTAGTTTCATGTGACTGTGGGTTCATGAGGATGGGGGTTGTCGGGGAGGCAGACACGCTAAGTTCAGACTTCCCATACTTTCAAGAGAGTGGTAAGAGCAATGGTGTACGTGTTAGTTGCTCAGTCGTGTCCGACTCTTTGCGACCCTGTAGACTGTAGTCCGTCAGGCTCCTCTGTCCATGGAATTCTCCAGGCAGGAATATTGGAGTGGGTTGCCATTCCCTTCTCCAGGGGATCTTCCCGACCCAGGGTTCGAACCTGGGTCTCCTGGATTGCAGGCAGATTCTTTACCATTTGAGCTACAGGGAAGCAAGAGCAGTGGTAAATATAAACGTAAATATAAACAGTGAGGCTCTGAAAGCATAGGGGAGAAGCGTTCAGTTTTTAAAAAGAGATATTTTATTATTTGGTTGTTCCAGGTCTTAATTTTGGCATGACAACTCTTAGCTGTGGCATGTGGACTCCCAGTTGCAGCATGTGAGATCTAGTTCCTCAACTAGGGATTGAACCCAGGCCCTTTGCATTGGGAGTGCAGAGTCTCAACCACTGGATCCTGAGGGAAGTCCCAGAAGCATTCACTTTTGCCAAGAGAATCAAGGGAGGCTTCTTGGAGGAGGTGATCTCTGAGATAAATCTTGAAGCCTGAGAAGGAGTCAATCAGGTGAAAGGGTTGTGGACCTGGAGTTGGGGCAAGGGGCTCAGGGAGGTAGGGTGCCCTAGGTGGCAAGAATACAGGAATAGAGGCAGAGAATCGAGGTGCCATGCAGCATGTATAAAAACCCACAGTAGCTTGGCATCATGCGTGATTAGGAACAGGGAGTGGAGGGAGGGAGGCTAGGCATGGAGGGTGGCTTGGCCCATCATCTGATTTGTGTGGGGCTTTGGCTCTGTGTTCCAGGACTAGGCAAGCTCAGAACGAGGCTTGTCTGAGACAGCAGGTCTGAAAGAGACAGAGGGAACTCTGGGGAACCTGCCTTCAGGGAGTGGCCTTTAGGCCCAGGACATGCTTTGGACTCCTGTCTGGGAACGGCCACTTCTGCATCTCACTGCCTTTCCACGTGGCTGTCAAGCTAAGCCCTGTGATTCTCCACCTCCTTTCCCAGGCTTGTTCACCAGGAGGAAATGTTCTTTGCTGTCATTTCCTTGTCATCTATCTCCCCCATAGTGATAGTCATTTCTTCAATATTTGTTGAGCATCTGCTTTATGTCAGAGACTGTGAATCACTGTTCCTAAATCTCCTTAGATAACTTACACGGTATCTCACGGTCACCTTATTTCTTATCACAATCACAGCCTCTGCTTTACGTCCAGCTGGACTCCCTGAAATTCTGCAGTGAAGAGAGCAAGAGCCATGGTTTTAAAAAATCATCGTACTGAAAAATCAATTTAAATTTCTCCTTGACTTTCTCTACCCCAGGTTAAATGATTGTTTAATGTTTTTTCCTCCTCTTCTTGTTTCCTTTTGTTTCAATCAATTTATTAACTAACTTCCCATTTTTGTTTTAACAATCAATTTATTTACTAACTTCCCTTTTTTTTTTTTTTTAAAATTTCCCAGCAGGGACAAGATGTGATTTCTGCTATTTACAACTTCTGGTTTGAGCAGACACACCAGACTAACAAGATTCAGCACAAGTATGGTGGAGAGCTTCTATCATACAGAGGAGTCTTTCATAAATAAAAGGCTCTTCAGGGCGAACTTCGTGTTCAGTTTTTTTAAAAATTAATTTTTATTGGCATGTACTTGCTTTGCATCCAGTTTTACTGCCCTGATTGTCTCTGGAATGCTCTGTCGCTGCTGGCCCTTCAGTTTCCTCTTCCAGCAAGAGGTAGAAGTGAGCTGCTTAAAAGCAGAAGGCGGGTTTCTGTTTTGAAAAGTAAGGAAAGTGGAGTAGGTCTCATCAGTTCCCCCTTGACCCCTAGAATCTATCTGCAGAGCAGCCAGACTCATTTGTTAAAAAGTCACCTTGTAGCTGACCTTTGCTGAAACCCTTCAACAGCTTTGCCTCTCAGAGTAAAAGCAAATCTTAGTGTGTCAAAGTCACATGTGTGATTGGATTCCACTCCCCCCGCCACCCCCAGCCCCAGCCCTCATCTGTGATGCCTGTCCTCCTCCCTCACTCTGCTTCAGCTCTTCTGGTCCCCCGCTGCTCCGCAACACGTTCCTCCCCTGCCTGCCTCAGGGTCTCTGCACGTGTGCTTTCCTCTGCCCAGCGCACCCTTTCCTCAGGTGTCTGCGTGTCCTTGCCACCTCACTGCGCTCAGCTGTCTGCTCAGACCACTCTCAATGAAATAGCACCCTTCTCATGTCTGCTGCTGCTAAGTCGCTTCAGTCGTGTCTGACTCTGTGTGACCCCATAGATGGCAGCCCACCAGGCTCCCCTGTCCCTGGGATTCTCCAGGCAAGAANGTGTCTTGACACTGAGGCCACAGACTCTCCAGGAGCACTTATCCCCTTCACCAGAGAATGGTTCCTGTGTCTGTCTCCAGTGGCTCATCCAGTGCCTGAAACGAGTTAGGTCATCTGTCAATAGGTGTCACATTTGTGGTATAATTGATGTTTGAATTTCCAGCCGCCTGGGACTTGGACTGAAACCAGGGAGATGTCAAAAATGGGGGGAGCAAGAAAGGAAGCTTTAGAGATGTTCTGAAGATAGGGAAGAGTGTATAGCTTTCCTGGGAAGTTTTCAAAATGAATTGGCTTGTTGAATTTTTCTGATGGCTTATCAGAGCACATAGTGTTAACTCCCTTCTCTTCTTCAAGAAGTCGTGAATCCAAATGCTGCAGCCTCCTGAACCACAGCTTAGGAGACAGGGGGAACCCAGGAGGCAGCTTTGTGATGGTTCTGGGCTTTGTTTCCAGGAAGGGAAGAGGAGAGGTCATCAATTCATTCTCAAATCCAGCACAGGGCTGGGGTGCTCCATGGCCATGAGCAGTCTGTGGATTAGACTGTATCACCCCTCCCGTTGAGATACTCCCCTGAGCCCTTGGGTGGACTTCACCGTCTCCACCACCCAGACAACCAGAACCTTTCCAACCCACCTTCCACTCCATCGTTTCCAGAGCTGAGCCCAGGTCTGGCAGGAGCCAGGACAGCTGGCCAGTAGACAGATTAGTGTGCCTCCTGGGTCCTGCCAGACAAAGCTAGGAGGTGGCCATGCCCAAGCACGGGGCCAAGTCAGGCACCTCCCCTTGCCAGGTAAGCCTGCCACCTTAGCACTTTCACCATTTCAGATTATTTTTAAGGTGTGTTTAGTAGCCTAGAACTAACACTGCCTGGAAGGCAAACCCAACCCATGACTACTTGAGGTTAATTATCTCTCCTTCGTTTGAGCCCAGCAGCCTCCTAGATGTATATAAAGGGATTTATCCCGCACAGGTCTTCAGTTTGCTTCTCTCTTCCTCTGGCTCTGAGTGGCCCGGCTTAACTCTTGCACTTTCCCTTCAGCGACTTTGCTCACCATGAGCAGACAAGTCCGCAAGACATCTGGCGGCGGGAGCCAGGGCTTCTCAGGCCGCTCTGCCGTGGTCTCTGGCAGTAGCAGGATGAGCTGTGTGGCCCGCTCTGGGGGAGCCGGCGGAGGGGCCTATGGGTTCCGGAGCGGAGCAGGTGGCTTTGGCAGCCGCAGCCTCTACAACCTGGGTGGCAATAAGAGCATCTCCATCAGCATGGCTGGCGGCTCTCGGGCTGGTGGCTTTGGAGGAGGGCGCAGCAGCTGTGTCAGTGGCTTTGGGAGTGGCTTTGGGAGTGGCTATGGAGGTGGCTTTGGTGGTGGCAGAGGAATGGGAGGTGGTTTTGGAGGAGCTGGTGGCTTTGGAGGAGCTGGTGGCTTTGGAGGGGCTGGTGGCTTTGGGGGAGGAGCTGGTGGCTTTGGGGGACCTGGTGGTTTTGGGGGACCCGTTGGCTTTGGCCCTGGTGGCTTTGGCCCAGGTGGCTTCCCTGGGGGAATCCAGGAAGTGACTGTCAACCAGAGCCTCCTGCAGCCCCTCAATGTGGAGATTGACCCCCAGATCGGGCAAGTGAAGACCCAAGAGCGGGAGCAGATCAAGACCCTCAACAACAAGTTTGCCTCTTTCATCGACAAGGTAAGGAAGCCCTGATGTGGCCCCCATTCCTACGTTGGGAACTTTGAGTTTGATATTTACATTCAGTGTTTAGGATCAATCAGAGTGGTCCAGGCTGGAGGGGAAGGGTTAGGCAGCATTCTTGGCTCTTATGAGGATGTTCAGGGCTGATGAACCTGCCCATGTGGTCATGTGATTGGGAAAGATGATGGTCCCCTGTTTGGATCCTCACATCCCCAAGTCCTGTTTGTTTGCCTCTTTGCTCAAGGCTCCCATCTGTTGCCTTATCCAGCCTGAGCAGGTAGTGCTGGCAGGGCAGGGTGGGGGTCACGACCTCTGACAGGATAAGGGTTTGACCTAGAACTGGGGGCTATTCAAACATTAACTGCCCTCTGGGGCTTTCTTTCCAGGAGGCCTTTTCTCTCTATGGCGATGTGCCAGGCAAAGGAGGCAGGCACCCTAGAGAAGGGATTTAAGAGGCTCAAGGGGGAACTGGAGTCCCAAGGGGCTTCTGAGACCCTAGAAACTCAGTCTGCACCCCAATCAACCTCATTGGGAAGAGGAGGGTGCTCAGGGACCTCCAGAGCAGGGTAGCCCACGCTGGCTGGCTGTCTCCTGTCACAGTGATGACAGTAGCATTCCAGCTGTGTCAGTTCCTAGCCATTCACATCCTTTGAAGTGAATATCAGTGGGGCGTCAATGGTCTTAGATGTAAACAATGCTGTTGAGGTTTAAGCACCTTCTTGAAGTATGCCCTGTGTTGTTGAAATTGGGCTAGAATCATGAAGTCCCCAGGAATACTGAAGGGTCAAGTCTCTCGCTTCCAGGAAGGGTTACTTCCAGTTTCCCTTCCCGTTTCTCCTGCTTCTGTAAGGAAGCCGTCTTGCATCTTCAATGGCCTGACTGCTGTGATAGTCTGACCATACCCTCTCCAGCCATGGTGGGAGCTTTCTAGGCCTTTGTGTGGGGAGATGGGGAGATGCAGACACCCAGTTCTGCCCAAGGCAAGGCCCCTCTGCTCCAAGCGCTGCCTGAGTTTGCTTCTCTCAAATGCACTCCAGGTACGGTTCCTGGAGCAACAGAACAAGGTCCTGGAGACCAAGTGGAGCCTGCTCCAGCAGCAGGGCACACATCCCATCACAGGCACCAACAACCTCGAGCCCCTTTTTGAGAACTACATCAACTCCCTGCGGAGCCACCTGGACAGCATTCTGGGGGAGAGAGGCCGCCTGGACTCAGAGCTGAGGAACATGCAGGACCTAGTGGAAGACTTTAAGAAGAAGTGAGTGACAGGCGCATGTGGGAAGATGCTGTGGGCAACCCTGTCTCAGAAGCCCAGCTTCCACTGCTTTCCCCTTGCCCACTGAGAGGGCTGTCACTTAGCCCACTTTCCTGTATCTTCATAGAGGACAGTCTGGTTTATTGGGTTCCTCCTCACCTTCTTTCCTAAAGAATAGTCCTTTACTAAGAAAATTAGAAGGCTAGAGCTGAAGAAGCACTTTATCATGAGCCAGGCTGGGGAAGATCCTGGTTGTAGGATCTGAAGGATGCCGGGACAACTCACAGGGTGGTGACAAAGCATGCAGTCTACTGGGGATGGAGGGGTTCGCCAGGACTTGGAACTTTCCGTGTTAAAACCAGACAGTCTGCCTGAATGAATGGGAATGGTTGGTCCTTCTAACTTACAGGGGGACAGTGAGAGGGTGTGCTTATTTAAGAGGAGCGGGAGGGGGACAGAGGACAGAACAGAGGTACTTTCAGACTTTCAGAGAACAGTGACGTTTATGACTACCTCATACTGCAAACAGTGATTTCTTTTTAACTCTTACAGATATGAGGATGAGATCAACAAGCGCACGGCTGCTGAGAATGAATTTGTGACCCTGAAGAAGGTAAGGGCTGTAGTGTGAGGTTTCTAGGGCTTGTAGGCACTGGTTTCCAATTGGGCTGGGGGGAATCCTTACTCCACTGCCACAGAGCTGCCAAGTTCAGGCAGTTGGAACCAAAAATAAAAGCCAAGTGCATCTTAGTCTGGAGAGATGCCTCAAGGAGTCAGTTCACTCATTTTTTAGCTTTTGAGTAGGACTGAAGTTCTGTCATCCCCTTGATGTGAATCCTTCACTTGGAGACCAGCCTTGGACAAGTATTGGTCTTGCTGTCGCTGCAGCTTGCTGTGCATTCCTTGGAGGAATAAGGCTTCTGTGTGTTTGTCTTTCTCAGGACGTGGACGCTGCCTACATGAACAAGGTGGAGCTTCAGGCCAAGATGGATGCCTTAACAGATGAGATCAATTTCTTGACGACCCTCTATGATATGGTGAGGATGTTTCCTACTAAGAGGGGGCAAGAGAGAGGGTGAGATATTTTCAGATTTGATAGGTAAGGCCTGGGAAGACTGAGCCTTGAGATAAAGCCTCTTGCTGAGGCTTCCCAGGAGGAACTGTAAGCATGGGGTCTCTGAGAGGCTGGCAGGCAGGGCGGAGCCGATCCACCTTCCGAGCTGACTCAGCAGATGGGTCCATTGATCAGGAGTCTCTTGGGGCTTCTGTGTGCTGGCTGCAGAGGCCCCAACAGTGAACAGGCCCCTCTGGGTTGGCAGGAGCTGTCCCAGATGCAGAGCCATGTCAGTGACACATCCGTAGTCCTGTCCATGGACAACAACCGCAGTCTGGACCTGGACAGTATCATCGCCGAGGTCAAGGCCCAGTATGAGGAGATCGCCCAGAGGAGCAAGGCCGAGGCCGAGGCCCTGTATCAGACCAAGGTGAGATCCAGGCACCTCTCAGAGGATTCACTGAAGGTCCCAAGGAGGCTGTGGTCCACGGGATGGCTGGGTGGTGGCCATTGGGTGGCCCCTCTCAATTGTTCTCTTTGGAGGCATCCTGTCAAGGTTGTTCTGTTGCAGAAAGTGCTGCCCCCTAGGGGGAAGTGGTTCCACTGTCCCCTGCCAGACCACGTGGGACCCACTCCAGCTTGCTCGGGGATGGCGGGGTGGGAGAACAACAAACCAGGTGTTCTCTTCCTTGCTGCCTCAGAGATGTCCCTGTAGAAACATGATTCAATGTCATTTAAACACAGTGCTTACTAAGTACCTCGAGTTTGGCTGGGTGACATTAGGGATGGAGAAACACGCCAGGCAAAGCTGCAGCAACACCTGACTGTCCCTTCTATTCTCCAGTTGGGTGAACTGCAGACCACGGCTGGCAGGCATGGGGATGACCTGAAGAGCACCAAGAGTGAGATCTCGGAGCTCAACCGGATGATCCAGAGGCTGCGGGCTGAGATCGAGAACGTCAAGAAGCAGGTGGGACGGCCACGGATGCTGGTGTCTAGGTTGATGGGTGAGGGGCGGGGGCTAGGATCTCAGAACTCAGTCTGGGGGAGGAGACTTCTCAGGCAGCACTGGCCTTCAAGGACTTCAAAGACAAAGCCAGTTTAGATGGCTGGTAAGCCACAGCCATCCATCTGTCTTCCGTGCATGAAGACAGACAGAGGTACTAAGGAAGGGGTGAGGTTGACTGACTTGCTCTGGGATAATCTAGTCTAAGACTCAGAGAACCCTCCTACTGGGGTCATCATTCCTCCTCCCTCCCCCTGCTCCAGACTGCTAAACTGCAATCAGCCATTGCTGAAGCTGAGCAGCGTGGGGAGCTGGCCCTCAAGGATGCTAACGCCAAGCTCCAAGAGCTACAGGCCGCCCTTCAGCAGGCCAAGGATGACCTGGCTCGGCTGCTGCGCGACTACCAGGAGCTGATGAATGTCAAGCTGGCCCTGGATGTGGAGATCGCCACCTACCGCAAGCTACTGGAGGGCGAGGAGTGCAGGTGGGCCTCTTACTGCCATCTCCCTGCTTCTCCTGCCCCAAGTCACATGCTGAGGGTCAGATAAGTGACCAAGGGAGTGGGGAGGGGGCCTGTTATAGAGAGAGCCCCCCACATTGCACAGGGCTTATAGGCAGCCACATGCCTTTGCCAGTTCACGCCCTCCATAGATGGCCAAGTGCATAGGTAACCAGTGAGCATAGGGGTTCTGTGTTGGCCCATGAACAGTGGAGAAAGTACTGATGTGCCAGGCTGCTGAATTCTGTTCTGGTTGCTGTCACTTTCATTCATGGACTTGTTGGAAATTTGCTTTGCGACTGAGCTAGCCTTCTCTTGCTTTCTCATACAGGATGTCTGGAGAATGCCCAAGTGCTGTTAGCATCTGTAAGTAGCCGAAGGATCCAGGACAGTGAGGACTGGTTCTGAAATATCTGTACTAACTCAAGGCGATAGTCCCTAATTTAAACAATATTTCCATGGCGGTTGGACACGTTTTCTGGGGGGAAGGGCAGAAGGAGCAGCAGATATGCTTTGGTAATGGTTCTGGGCTCAGAGCACTACTAGTAGTACTATATGGAGTGTGGGGGGATATCTATTAGGGAGCTTGTTAATGGGAGGAGAAATTCTGGATAATCTCCATGGGGGGTTCTTCAAGAGTTGACAGTACGTAGAAGGACCCACTGAAAAATTCAAACTGACTTAACACTGAGGGGGTGAACACCTCACCACATCAGAACGCAAAACAGTGATCATCAGGTTCAAAGCTGCCTTGATCGCCTCCCAATCATCCTGGGCCCAGGGGATCGTTATGATAGAGAGGTGGTGGCTGGGAGCTGACCGCTGTTTCTGTGGTCTCCCCTGCAGCCGTGGTCAGCAGCAGCAGCAGCACCTCCGCCTCCGCGGGTGGTTTCGGGGGCGGATACGGCGGTGGCGTCGGCGTGGGAGGCGGCGCCCGCAGCGGCTTCGGCGGCGGCAGCGGCAGCTTCGGCGGCTTCGGCGGCGGCAGCGGCGGCTTCGGCGGCGGCAGCGGCGGCTTCGGCTCTGGCTCCGGGGGTCGCTCTGCAGTCAGCGGTGGAGGCTTCAGCTCAAGCAGCAGCAGCCGGGGCGGCAGCGTCAGNGGCGGGGAGGGGAGGATGGGCCCACGCTCCAGGAGCCTGGCGGGGAGTGCTTGGTGGCGTCCTAACGGTGCAGATGTTCCTTCTCTATTTTGGAGGAACCAGGAACTGAACTGAACTGAACTGAAGAGGGCATTGAGGTGCTTGGGGACAGAAGATTTCTTTCCTTGGTGCTGGTCCCCATTCCAACTGACCCCCTGAAAGCTTTCCCCCTATCAAGGTGCGCCTGGGAAGATGTGAGCTGAAAGAACCCAGGGCTACTTTCCAACGGCCACCTGCTTCAAAGTCTGAACCACAACCTGCTGCCCACTCCCCTTCCAACAAACACACAAAGGCTTCCACGTTCATTGAATCTGTCGTCTCTGGAGCACATAGAGGTTCTGAGAAGTCTTGTAGGAAAGAATCACCTGTTAGTTATCTGTAACCCAGAATTTTCCATACTCCCTTCCTGGTAAACAATTATTAACATCCCTCAGAAAAGGTCCTGTTCCTGAGCATGCAGGCATGCACTCTGGGTCCCCGGGGTGTGTGTGGCAGCCGTGGAAGTTCCTGGCAGCTGCCCTACACCAGGAAGCCCTGATAATGTGGTCATTGACCTTGGGAGGACTGTTCAGAAGGTCATGATTGGAAGGGATTTAGGCAGGAGGAGTGGCCTGCTTAGAGTCCGAGAGCATCCGAGGGGCTGAGCTGGGAGTGAGCGCACAGGAGGATCCTGAATCTGGAACTCCTCCGCTTCCCCACACTTATCTCTGAGGCTGCGGCTGCTGCCCTCCAGGCAAGGCTGGCTGCCTGGGTACCCAGGGAAGACACAGATGATGGAGTGGGACGTTTAGCCAGGCCAGGCCAGGAAAGCGGTATTCCCATCTTAGGCCAAAGCTGAATTTATTTCAGAGAATGGAAAAGACAATTCAAGAAACAAATAAAACTGGCCACTGGGGTGCAAAGAAATTTATATAGAAATTCCACATCCAGGCTTGGCAGAGCAATGCAGTCAGTGGCAATTCTTTGATCTCCCAGGAGGCTCTCTGAAGGAGGTGGTATTCAGTCGTTGCTGCTCCATTCTGGGGCAGGATGGAACTTTTTCTTGTTGGTATCCTTCTGTGGAAAAGGAGCGGGAAAGATAGGTGGGGAGACTCAACGCCTGCCCTGCCCAGACTTGACGCCAGGCCATCTATGGGACAAGTGCTTCACGCTGGATGAAGTCATGATTAATGGATGCTTTCCTTCCTCCCTTCAGCTCGTATTCATTAAGTGTTTACTTTCTGGCCCTAGGCTAAATGTTGGACTTACACTGGTGAGCAAAATATCATTTCTCATTTTTGTAAGGGCGCCCCCAAACAACCACAAAGTAAACAAATAGCTTTAAGCTGTAGTAAGAATATGAGGAGAAGAAACTTGGGGCTGCACTGGAGAAAGAGAGGACTTCTGAATGGCATGGGTGAGGCGGTAAAGGAGAGGGACGCTTCATCGTGATGTGCAGTTTTCCAGCTGGAGCCACTGGGTGGCTGGGGTGATGCCATGTATGAGGTAGAGGGCTGTGCGTGGAGGTGGGATGGGTCTGAGGAGTGACTTCAGGAGCTCTGCTCTAGGTAAGTTTGAGTTGCTTATGGGACAGCTGAGTGGAGGTCTCCTGACTGCACTTGTGGATTTAGAGGGCAGCCTGTCAGGGCTGGGGACTTCCGTTTGGACAGCACTGCATCAGGCTGGTTAGAGTGGTTCCTGAGCCATGGGCACTGAGGAGAGAGAGGAGGCAAGAGGGCCCAGGTGAGCTCCAAGAAAGCCTGGCGTTCGGAATCAGGAAGAGGAGGAGAGAGCAGGCTATAGAGCCTGGTTCATGTTTTCCAAAATGCCTCCATCTAAGAGGTCAAGGGGTTTCTCAATGGACTCTAAGGGAAGCCCAGATTGGGCCCAGGCTTCCTACGGACACCGTCTACTCGTCTACTCGTTTCAAGTCTCATATTCAGATGAGGGCTTTTTGCCTTTGCTGCTTCTCTCTGAACTCTAACTTATATCCATAGGGCCTTGTTCATCCTGGGCGGGTGGTTTACAGGAGACCATGGGGGAAATCCATGCAGCTTCTTTTTTAAAAAAAAAAAATTATTTATTTTTGGCTGCATTGGGTCTTAGTTTTGGCACTCAGACTTCTTTCTAGTTGTGGCATGCAGATTTAGTTGCCCTGAGGCATGTGGGAATCTTAGTTCCACTACCAGGAATGGAACCCACCTCCCCTGCATTGAAAGGTGGATTCTCAACCATTAGACCACCAGGGAAGTCGCCTGCAGCTTCCTTTTTAAAAGAGAAATCCATTTATTTTGTTTATCTTTTGGCTGTGCTGGGTCTTTGCTGCTGTGTGCAGGCTTTCTCTAGTTGCGGAGAGCAGGGGCTGCTCTCTCATTGCGGTGTGTGGGCTTCTCACTGGTGGCTTCTCTTGTTGTGGAGCATGAGCTGTAGGGTGTGTGGGCTTCAGTAGTTGCTGCCATCGGCCCAGTTGCCCCTTGGCATGTAGAATCTTCCTGGACCAGGGGTCGAACCGGGGTCCCCTGCACTGCAAGGTGGATTCTTTACTGGTCCACCAGGGAAGCCCCCTCCCTCCGCCACCCCGTGCAGCTTCTTAAAGGAGAGAATAACCAAGAGTTGCCAGCTCAGAGGTGATGGCACCATGGAAAGGGCTATCTCCCTCTTGTGTCATTCGCCGTCCCAGAGGAATGGCCAGACAGGTGAGCTTGGTGCCGGGACCTGAGACAGAAGGAGTTAATCCCACACTTGCCTGGATCTCAGCCCAGCTCTGACCATTTCTAATCCAGACTGACAGCACCTCTAGGGAACTTTGCCTGATTATTATCCCCTTTCTTTCGCCTCAGCATGCACGTCATTTGTTTGTGAAGATCGATGTTGACTTTTCAAGTGCTCTTCAATTCCTGGCCTTGGGCCTGCTTGTACTTGACTCTCTGTTCTTCGAGCATCCAGCTGGTGCTGTGTCGTTCGTTCCATTTCCTGTCTTCTAAGGCATGGTTTCTTGCCCGCAGAGGAACCCACAGAGATTGTTGAATTGATGCTGACTTGTGTGCAGGACCCTAAACTGGGATTGGGGTCAATGATCAAGTATTTATGTTTCTTTCATTATTTAAAGGGACTTCTCTGTAGCTGAGATGGTAAAGAATCTGCCTGCAATGTGGGAGATCTGGGTTTGATCCCTCGGTCTGGAAGATCCCCTGGAGAAGGAAATGGCAACCCACTCCAATATTCTTGCCTGGAGGAGCCTAGCAGGCTAGAGTCCATGGGGTTGCAAAGAGCTGGACACAACTAAGTGACTAACATACACACACACACTCATGGATCGATGATCAAGTAGTTATTTTTTCATTATTAAAAAAATTTTTTTTTAAATTGAAGGATAACTGCTTTAAAGAATAGTGTTGGTTTCTGCCAAACATTAACATGAACCAGCCATAGGTATACATATGTTCCCTCTCTCTTGAACCTCCCTCCCACCTCCCTTGCTCCTCTGTTTTGCTCTATCTCCTCTTCCTTGGGTGTGGAATAGTACCACTTCCTGGGAGGACACAGAGGACCCCGGCTGTATCCTCCACCACATGACCCATCACCATCCATTCCTCTCTGCCTAGTCCCCTCATGCCTCAGTTGGAAAGAATGCTCAAGATAGTACCTTCCTGTTCTCAGAGCTTATTGACTCACCCCTTGATGTTAAGGAGACCAAGACATGTTTTTAGATTTCAGGTTATTCCCTTCTATCTCCTCCTGGGCTGTGGGCTACATGCCAGAGAAAGTATCAACAGTGATGGTGACATAGCTATAGAAGGCTCTGTGAAGGAAACCGGGGGATTGCTTCCCATAAGAATCTGTCTGGGGATAATCCAGACTTGACTGCTGATGATCAAGTCTGAATATAAAATTCTGGGTACTTGGTAGGTCAATCTCTATATGACTCTCTCGTTTTGCCTTCGAGTTGGGTAGGGTTTGTTAGCCAATCATCAAAGATCTCATCTTTTGGGATGTGAGTTGCCTCTGCCTTCTCAACACCTTAATCCAGGTAACTTCTGCCACCAAGACCAGAAATGTGGACCCTTTCTGAGTCTCAGGATGACTGAAAAAGATTCACTTGAGTTTTGAAAACACTTTACATATTTCATCTATATTTTATCTACACCCCTCCTGTTAGGCAGGAATTTAGTCAAGAGCAATGAGAGGCAACCCCTCTGGCTGAACATCCAATGGGCCACCAAATCCCACCAAGCTACTTACCAACCGCACCCCCAAGTGCCCCCATCACCACTCCAAAATAGTCAGGGGACAGGAAAAACCCCCCACTGGCTGACTGGAGGGACTTTCTCTACTCTGGCACGTAAACGCACACCTCACACTGTCATGTACTTAGATAACCTTTGGCAGCCATTTGGCTCATTAAATAATCATAAATATTCTATGAATATATACATTTAATTACAACAGAATGAATTATGAGACGTGCATGCACAGTAGAGCCTCTTGTTATGTAACCTGCAGCTGTCATTCAGGACTGTCAATCAAAAGCTTCCTGGATTATGCTCATAACCTTGCCTTAAACACTCTGCACCCCAGCCCTCCAGGGCCATTGTCTCCCTTGGCCCAGCCCGTCTCTCTCTTGAGGTATTCTCTCTTTCCTTGTCTTCAATAAACTCTCTTCTAATGGGTAAGAACTCAGATTCTTCTTTGCATCCTTACCAAAAACTGAGGCCCATGGGAGGCGGGGGTCTCCAGAATCTCCTTCACTAACACTCCCAAGCCCTTCTGGCCTGCCAGCCCCACAGATGCACATCTCTGCCGTGGTTAAGATCAAGCTCATCACCCCAGCCTTTCCAGCCCAGACCAAGTTGGAAGGCTAGCTGGTTCTCCTAGGAAACCACTGACAAAGGTATAGTGGGAACAATTCATACCTTGGAATCCATGGTGATACCACCAAATGGTGACAGCTTTATCAACCCTGAGAGAAGACAGGGGGCTTGAAAGAATGGTTCTGGATGCAATAAAACAGTGATTCTCAGTGGTGGCAATTCCCACCCTCCCTCACCCCCCAGAACATATGACAATGTCTAGTAACATTTTTGGCTGTCTTAACTGGAGAAGTGTGTGTGTGCTAAGTCAGTTCAGTTGTGTCCAACTCTGTGTGACTCCGTCGACTTCAGCCTGCCAGGTTCCTCTGTCCATGGCATTCTCCAGGCAAGAATATTGGAGTGGGTTGCCATTTCCTCCTCCAAGGAATCTTTGTGACCCAGGGAATGAATCTGCATCTCTTATGTCTAACCTGCGTTGGCAGGTGGGGTTCTTAATCACTAGTGCCACCTGGGAAGCTAGTGGTAAAGAACCTGGAGGAGAGTTGCTTCTGGTATCTAGAGGGTAGAGGCCAGGATGTTACTAAATATCCTACAATGCACAGGACAGGCCCCATGGCAAAGAATCATCCAACCTGAGATGTCAACAGAGCTGCTATTGAGGAAACTGCAGCCATGCAGAAGGCCACTGCACTGCCCCTTCTCCGCGGGAAAGGAGCCTTGGCTGGAGTCATAGTGCAGGCAGCTGAGCTGAACACAGTCCATTCTGAATTTGAAGGAAGTATTTTTAGTATAAAATTTTTATTGGGGTATAGTTGATTTACAATGTTGTATTAGTTTCAGGTGCATAGCAAAGACAATCTGTTATATATGAATGCACACATTTTTTAGAAGTTTGTTGGTTTTATATGGGAAATGCATTTTTACCCTGGGCAAGGACATGGGAAACCAACCAGGCAGACAGCATAGCCTTATGTAGGTACTTTTAAGACCTAAGCCGATGGCCTGTGAGACGCTTGCTGTTCTACAACAAGCCTGGCTGTGTTAGGCCTCTGTGCCTCTGGTAATCCGTTCCCCCTGCCAGGAACGCTCACCCCACCTTCAGTTACTGGACCAGTCCTTACTTCTCGCCGCAGATCACACCAGCACTGCCTCCTGAAAGCTTTCCTGGATTGCACACACGGCACTAAATGTCTGTTTGGGTTCCTGTCGGACTCTGTTAATCTCTGTTTATCACTTGTCCTGTTCTATTAAACTGACTCATTTCAGTGTCTGTTCTCCACTAGAATGGAATTTCCTTGGAGGGCGGGATGTGCCGCCTTCATCTCTGGGCCGCTCTTTGCCCAGCACATCCTAGGTGCTGAGAATTTCAGTGAGCTAATGGGGCACTTTAAAAGGAGAGGGCTGGACTCTAACATGCAACGGCTGTCCTGACATCCTTAACAAAAACAACGCAATTTAAACTACTCACTTTCATTCGGTGCTTACTGGTGTGCGTCATACACCAACACCTTGTGCAGTCATCTCATGTAATCCTCATCACTGCCGGAGCGGTTAGGCAGTAAACATCCTCACTTTCCAGATGAGGGAAGCGNTGTCCTTAACAAAAACAATGCAATTTAAACTACTCACTTTCATTTGGTGCTTACTGGTGTGCGTCATACACCGACACCTTGTGCAGTCATCTCATGTAATCCTCATCACTGCCGGAGCGGGCAGGCAGTAAACATCCTCACTTTCCAGATGAGGGAAGCGGGGCTCAGGGTGGCAGGGTAACATGCCCATGTTAGTGTTGGAAATGGCAGATCTGAGCCCCGAATCCAAAGTCTACACCCATAACCCCTGTGCTATGCTGCTGGATGGGGCTGGCTGCCTTTTTCTCAATCTCCGGGAGGCCCTCTCTTCCACCAGCTCTGACATGTGCTGCTAACAGCTTACTGGAGTCTTGAGGAGCCAGAAACCACACCTGAAGTTCTGATGTTAGCAGAAGAGGTTCTCTCAGGTGTCTGCTGTGGGCGGGCCCACCTTCAGCTCTGGAGAGTTCCAGTCTCCAGTAGAGGAGTCAGAGAGACTGACTGGGGGAAATACCTTGATAATGATGGATGTCGTTCCTTGATGCCAAAGAGGAATTTGTAAGATTTAAAGCTATTTTCATTAACACAAGTGGCTGCTTTGAGGCATATCTTTGAGGCATATCTTCTATGATGGGTTCTTTAAATGTTAGAGTGGACTTTCCACTCTGGGATGGTGTCATTTGATTTGTTGAAGCCCACACAGATAAAAATGATCCATTGATTTATGACAGGCTTTGGAGTTGCATGCTGCTGCTGCTAAGTTGCTTCAGTTGTGTCCGACTCTGTGCGACCCCATAGACGGCAGCCCACCAGGCTTCCCCATCCTTGGGATTCTCCAGGTAAAAACACTGGAGTGGGTTGCCATTTCCTTCTCCAATGCATGAAAGTGAAAAGTCAAAGTGAAATCGCTCAGTCATGTCCAAATCTTCGCGACCCCTTGGACTGCAGCTTACCAGGCTCTTCCATCCATGGGATTTTCCAGGCAAGAGTACTGGACTGGGGTGCCAGTGCCTTCTCCATTGGAGTTTCACAGTCTGAGTAAAATCCCATCTCACTCAGTTGATTGTCTTGGGACAAGTTAATTAGTTTCATTAAACTTATGCCCTTATTTGTAAAATATGAATTAGTTTCATTAAGCTTATGCCCTTATTTGTAAAATATGAATGAAAATTTCAATCTTGCAGAGTTTTTAGGACAGCTAGAAATGATAATTATAAATAATCTAACTCCGTGGCTGGTATATGGCTGGCACTCAATGTTAGCCATTTTTATATACTTTCACAGACAGGTGAAAGGAGTAAGGATTTGAAAGAGGAAATTATTTTTACTAAATCATAGTCCTTCCAACTCTGAGAAGTATGCAGTACCTCAATTAACATTTACTGATTGATGAACTGCTTTACTGATGAGCCCCTGTAGTGGGAAACTGGCTTGGCTAGGCATGGAAGAATGACTTTTAGGTGACTCACAAAGATTCTTTGCAATTTTATGCCAAAATGATCAGCCTTCAGTGCCACAAGGACCCTAAGCTAGGCTACCCCTTAGAACTCCTTCCTCCTCTTCAGTCTCCAAACTGACAACCCCCGGGAGGGCTCCGTATATGGACATTATCATTGTCATCATCACAAAGGCTGCTGTATGGAGAAAGCCTGTGTAAAGGCTTTCCATCACACTTTCTGTGGTCCTCACTGCAACCTCACGAAGAGGCTGTGCTCACCCCAATTAACAGAACAGACAACTGAGGCCAGGCTCCCTGGAGTCCATGTAAGTGGAAAGTGGCGAGGCTGGGATTTGAACACAGGTCTAACTTCAATGCCTCCATGTTTTTCACGTCTCCAAACTGCAAGGAAAGAGAGGGAGCAGTTGGCATTGTTTGAGTTTCAGAAAATCCAGCACAGGGAAAATCCAAGGGGATGAGGCCCCTTGCCCAGGGTGCTTCCCTAGAGGGGTCCATGGCTTTCAGAAAGACCCAGCAAAATCTGTGGCTGGTGAGAAATAGAGGTTGACAGGAGCATTGGTTCTCACAGACCTTCTTTATTTCCCAACGTCCCAAAGTGCTTCTCCCTGCTTCTTCATCCTGCAGGCCTTAGTCTGCCCACAGCCTTCTCTCTGTCACTGGGAGCAAGTGCTTTCTCTCCAGGGATGAGACGAGTCTCCTTGACTTTAAGTCACCATCTCTTGACTGTCCTCTGCATGCATTCTTTCTTTTCTAAAATTTTACAAAATTAATTTATTTAATTGGAGGCTAATTATTTTACAATATTGTGGTTTTTGCTNACGTTCGGTGTCTGCTCAAACATGTGGTCATGCCTGCTCCGTGAACAAGAATGAGGCACGGGAAGATGGGGAGAGTGGGCAGGACATTTCCATCATGTGTTGAGTGTCAGCCCCTCTCACATATTATCCATCTTGAATAACCATTACTGCCACCATCACCCCAGGAGGGCTCACTGGGGAAGGCTTCCTGGAAGAAGAGAGGTAGGAATAAGGAAGCCAGGCCTGGGTGAAGGAGGGGAAGGGCATAGCTAAGGTGGGAAGATGGTCTCAGCAGCGGAGGAGAGGTGAGGATGGGCTAATCAAGCGGGTGTTGAGTGATGAGTAGTGTGTCTGGAAGGTAATCTGGGAAATCAATGAAAGATGATGGGAAGATGGAAAGATGGTGATTGGTGGAGCTGCTGGAAGCCTTACTTCCCTGCAGCAGCCCCTT
This sequence comes from Neotragus pygmaeus, assembly GCA_006410875.1. Lineage (NCBI taxonomy): Eukaryota > Metazoa > Chordata > Mammalia > Artiodactyla > Bovidae > Neotragus > Neotragus pygmaeus. The sequence continues at coordinate 397,720 of SJYV01011936.1, forward strand.
TTCCTGGGGAAATCTGTGTCTAGAAACAGACTCAGAATAGCCTTTCTCCTTTTGGAAGCTTGACCCCTATGAGAGCAAGAGAGGACATGGCTCCCAGGGTTATGAGCCCTGAGCTCTTCGGCTAAGGACTCATTGCAGAAATAATCCTCATCTCCTCTTGCTTTTTAGGATGTCTGGAGAGTGTCAGAGTGCTGTGTGCATTCGTAAGTAGCCTTTCAAAAACTTTCTCCCTGGGATGCAAAAAGGGCAACTAGAAACGTGCTGACTGACATTTGGGTGGGAGAGCCTGACCCATGCAAGGCGGCCAGGCCGCCCAAGTGTCCAGGGTCTCAGGCCACACTACTCCGCTCCTAGTGAAACTTGGCCAACTGGCAGGCCCGAGCTGAAGCCCCTGTGGTCCCAGGGAATTCCTTAGGTTGTCTCCAACCAGAAATTCCTGTGGATGCTTCTGGCTCTTATTCCTGGGGAAGGGGACCAGAGGGCCAGGACTCACTCCTGCTGTTTACCCACTGAGGCCTCAGAGAAGCTGAGTAACTTTCTCTGAGTCACACAGCCAAGCAGGGTTGGGGTACAGGCCCAGGGCTTGAGCCTGAGTCGAGCGCTTGTTCTCCTTAGCGGTGGTCAGCAACATCACCAGCATAGGCACCAGCCCTGGTGGAGGCCGTGGGGGATTTGGAGGGGTCGCTGGGGTCAGTGGCTACAGAGGCGGCGGCGGCAACAGCAGCGGCAGAGAAGGGAGCAGAGGCAACAGCTATGGAGGGGTCAGCGGCGGCAGCGGCGGGGGCTCCCAGGCCTGCAGCAGTGGGCGCAGCGGCTCTGCGAACCAGAGCGGCATCCAGAGCTCAGGAAGCACTGGCTACAAGTCTGGCAGTGGGGGCGGCACCACCATCTGCTTCACTCAGACCGTCAGCTCAAACCAGCTTTGCAAGTGATCCTTTGTGGGGGCCCAATCTCCACATCCACTGGTTTCCCCTCAGCTTGGGACAGCACTTCTCCCCTCTCTGCTTGGCATCGACAAATGCCAACCCCAACCTTGCTTTTCCTCAAGCTCCTGGGGGAAGCGGTTGAACTTCCTGGCTCCTCTATCCCCAAGGCCTCTCCTAGGCCTGGGAGGTCCAGCTGCTAGTCTGGGATGATGATGCCCCTAGATGCACCCTTGTAAAGGCCCCTGGCTTTGGACAGCAACACCCAGAGAAGTGTGGGTCTTCCCAGCCTGGCCTGTTCCTGCCCTGGCACATCTCTCTTGAGAGTTGATTGTCTGAGGCTGGAATGTTTCAGCCCCTGCCTGAGGAGGGCAGTGCAGTGGGGCTGCTGTTAGAGGGTAAATGGTTAAGATCTCCGGACTGTTGGTTCTCAGGGTTCCCGCCCCACATCTGGGCATCATATCTTGACTCACCTCTGTCACCTTAATTCCCTGAGCTGTGGATTCTATGCTGATGGTTGTACTTTCTTTTCCCAATAAACCGCACTGTATTTCATATTCTGGTATTTGACTTTCAAGGAGTCACAGAATAAACCAAGGTCCAAGAATAGACAGAAATAGATCTCCTAGGTTAGTAGTAGGTGTAAAGGACACTGCATAGTCTTGGCTTCTCCTCTGTTCATTTGGTTGTGTTCTCGTGATAGGACTGGTCAAGAGTATTTATGTTGCTTCAGTGGGGACTGCCTACTCCCAAGGAGGCCTTCCCACTCACCCTCTTGCCCCCACTGGGCCTCTGAGACCCGGTCTTGGTAAAGGAGTGTTTTGCAGTTCATCAACCTAATAGATTCCAGTGGAATTTGGTTCCTTCCAGGTAAGAGGCAAGGGTTTCCCTGGTGATTCAGATGCTAAACAATCAGCCTGCAACGTAGGAGAGCCAGGTTTGATCTCTGGGTCAGGAAGATCCCCTGGTGAAGGGAATGGCAATCCACTCCCGTATTCTTGCCTGGAGAGTTCTATGGACAAAGGAACCTCATCCACGGGGGAGTCAGACACAACGGAGAGACTAACACGTTCACTTTCTTTCAGGTAAGAGGCAGGAGTGCTACACTAGTGAGGCTCACCCCAGATAGATGTAAAATTACGAATGGGGAAGATGCATGTCTACCCTTACACCAACATTTCCCAGTCATTATTGGAAAGCTGAATCCCAAACCCAGGAAGGATCAGGGTAATAAGACAGCCACTGATGGAAACCAGAGACTTGAGAGAGTCTGTGGAGATGGCAATTAGAGTCTCATTCCTTTCCCCACCTGCCAAACCAGTCCCTTCTGCAGGCCTTTAGGTGTGATAAAACTCTGGTGTGTAAGTCACTGGAAGTCATGCATTACCACCCAGAAGTGAGATCAGAGCTGGACTAATAAGGCAATGGTACATTTGTCTGATGGTCCAAGGAAATTACCAGGAGATTGCTCAAGATTCATGTTCTACAGCCTGATCTGATCTCCTATGTTCATCTCAAGTATAGCAGCTCTAGAGAAGGAGATATTTCAAAGTTCCTACTCTTGAGAGTTCAGTAAATCTATGTGCATCTTTTTAAGGTCTACAGGCAGGAGGTAGCCCTCTTTCCCGCTTATCCCTGGCACAGCTCTGGGGATTTGGGGAGCAGGGCAGGCCATTCTGGATTACTGTTCTTACTGGCCCTTTAGAGACATTCCAAGAAACTTCACTAATCTTAGGAAAACACCCCAGATGCTCTGCTCCATGTGTTGCTTAGTTTACTGGGAAGAGTCCTGGATTAAATCAGCTTTTCACTACACTGGAGCAGCAGGGTTGAGGGTAGCCACTGCAGTCTCTCTCTCTTTAAACTTTAATTTTATATTGGGTAATAGCCAATTAACAAAACACTGTGGGAGTTTCAGGTGAACAGCAAAGGGACTCAGTCATACATATATGTGTATCCATTCTTCCCCAAACTCCCATCCCATCCAGGCTGCTGCATAACACTGAACAGAGTCCTCGGGTCTCTGCAGGCTCTCTATCCATCTGCTCCACGTGTGAATATCTTAGTGTGGTGTGCTGTCTCAGGGCCCCGCACAGGGTGTGCGGCACTGAGTAAGAGTTTGGTGGTCAATTGAAAGAATGCATTGAAATGAGTAAGAACAGAACCTCCCTCTTCCCAGGAAGATGGGATAGATCACACTGCAAGGCAGGATGGAGCTGAAAGTTACAGTGAGGACCTAGGACCCTCTTGTGAACTCTTTCGAAAAGAGTTGGCAGAGGGGGTTCTTGAGGGAGGTAGTGAAAGACTGGGAGAGGAAGCCTGGAGCCAGCCTGGGAAGGAGAGAGATTTTGGGTCACATAAAGGATGGACAAAGATACAGGGCAGATATCCACACCAACTCCCAGAGAATTCCAGGACTGGCCTCGTGTCCCACGTTCCTGACATAGACTGGGACTAAACCATGTGAGAGTGGAGCATGGAAGCTTTCAGGGTGAGGGCATGATGTTTCAAGCCAGAGTAGGGGTGGGAGAGGATGGAATATTTCTAAGTCTATTGGAGGCTGCCAATCCTGGGTTTTCTGAAACTTCAGGAGTCCCTCAAATTCACCTCCTATTTGAAGCTAAAGCTCTTTGTCTTTCAAAGAAGCCAGGGTGGGTAGAGTAGGTATTTACCCATGTGGAATGGTCAGAGGGTGACAGGATACTTGAAATCCTATCAGTTATACCTTTAGCAGTAAATTTATCTCCTAGTGTCAATGCTTTTTTTCTCCATTCTTTATTGTTAATTCTTTTTATCTTTTACTCTTCATCCTCTCCTTCTGAAGATCTCCCAGATTAAAAAAGGAACATATAGCAAAAATGCAAAACATTTAACAAAGTAAAAAAAAGAAAAGAAAGATCATCTGTAATTCTACCACCCTATAATATTTACCTTTGTGTAATCATGTGTATGCACACACACATATACAAAAAGTACAGGTAAATACACTTTAATATGGAAATGGCAACCCACTCCAGTGTTCTTGCCTGGAGAATCCCAGGGACAGGGGAGCCTGGTGGGCTGCCGTCTATGGGGTCACACAGAGTCGAACATGACTGAAGTGACTCAGCAGCAGCAGCAGCATGGAGAGTCTTATAATACATACTGCTTTATAACCTGGTTTTCCTTTAATCTACTGTGAAATTTACCCATCCAGTCACTCAGTAGCTGAATTGAGTGCCTACCACTTTCTAGTCGCTGTGCTAGGTCCAGAAATAGAGCAGAGAACACAAAATGCCTCTGCTCTCACAGAATTTGTAGTCTAACTGGGAAGAAATTTACTGAGTAACATCTTTCCATACAATAAATATAGAAGACTGAATGCCAAAGAATTGATGCTTTCGAACTGTGGTGTTAGAGAAGACTCTTTAGACTTGGACTGCAAGGAGATCAAAACAGTCAATCCTAAAGCAAATCAACTCTAAATATTCATTGCAAGAACTGATTTAAAGCTGAAGCTCCAACACTTTTGACATCTGATGTGAAAAGCCAAGTCATTGGAAAAAACCCTGATGCTGAGAAAGATTGAAGGCAGGAGGAGAAGGGGATGACAGAGGATGAGATGGTTTAATGGCATCACTGACTCAATGGACATGAGTTTGAGCAAGCTCTGGGAGATGGTGAAAGACAGGGAAGCCTGGCGTGCTGTAGTCAACGGGGTTGCAAAGAGTCAGACATGACTGAGTGACTGAACAACAACAATACAATAAATATGGATAGAAATCATTATTTTTTAATGCAGATTTTAATTTTTACATTAAAAAAATAAAAGGCACACATTGGGAATTAAACTACTATTTTTTTTTTTTTCTATCTAGAGGTGTGATATACACGTTTTCTGGTCTGTAATATTCTACCAAACATTTTCCTAAACCAAACCTAGATGGAAGATCAAAAATCAAAGCTCCCTTCTTTCTCTGGCTGGGTTAGACTAGTGGAACATGATTTTGATAGGAAGAAGAATAGACTTGGAAGTGCAGAGCTTGAAGAATCACATTTTAATCAAAGCTATCCCCAGCCCAGGACTTCCCAGGTGGTGATAGTGGTAAAGAATTTGCCTGCCAATGCAGGAGACATAAGAGATGTGGGTTCGATCCCTGGGTTGGGAAGATCCCTTGGAGGAGGGCAGGGCAACCCATTCCAGTACTCCTGCCTAAAGAACCCCATGGACAGAGGAGCCTGGCAGGCTACAGATCACAGGGTTGCAGAGTTGGACACGAATGAAGTGACTTACTACCACAACCGCCACCATTCCCAACCCAACCTGAAACCAACTGATTTATACAGAGGATTTTAAGTAAACTTGCACAAATACACTTAATATACTATAGAAAAGGATGTCTTTTAGTCTATTTACAGAATATAGCATATATTCATTGGCATCAGAGAAAGTAGTAACACCAGGGAACAATATCATACTGGTAACACCAGTAACACCATCATAGCACTAACACCTAAAAATGACAAGCACTTAATACGCAGATTCAAACTGGTTAATCACAGAAATTATAAGATCAGATCTAATAGATGAATTAGAATAGTCATCTACAATTTTTCTCCAAAAATTATTCTAGAAAAAAGGAGGTTTCTCTCAAAACACGGAGTCTATATCAGAACTAGAAGACAGTGATAGAAGAACCGCAAACCCAGGACTAGGAAGTTGATTCTCACATGCAGCTTTGGGTAAAGGAACTCTTCTCCAGTCTATTTCCTCAGCCAAAACTAGTTCTAATTTCCCCATGATGGCAGGCAGGAAACAGAGTTTCAGAGCTCTGAAGACAGGGGCAGCTATTTTAACACCCTATGTAAGTACTGCTCAAATCATGACAGATCCCACGCAGGGGGGCCACTGCATGAAAGATTTACCCAAGTGAAGGAGCTGTGAGTACCTGAAAGGTTCAGGCAAAGCCCGCCTGTGGTGTTTGGTGTTTGGGACATGGTATTATTCCACTTTGTTGACACATATATGCTGAGCTAGGGGCCTTCCAGGTGGAATGCTTGACACAGCCTTGCTCAGGAGCAGCCAGACTCTCAAAAGCACAATGAGAAGTTATTCACTTTAGCCTGGATTACTGAATGGAAAGTGTTTCAGAAAAAGCGGAAGTCTTGGGTGAGTCAGGTAATTATCTTTCTGACCCATTAATATCTAAAATTAATAAAATGCTGCAGCACAGAGCTAGTCTCTCCAAGCTGCACTCTCCTGTCATCATGAGCAGAAGCCTCTTCCAGGCGATTTGGCTCATGATATCAGAAGGCTTCCACTGCCTGGATGGAGGAGGTAGTGCCGCGTGTTGTTCTGGGAAGCTGATTCGCACAAGGAAGTCACCACCAAACCACTGCATAAATCCAGTCGTCAACCTTCTTTTTCTGCTCTATACTCTAGAAACATCTCTTTAAATGCCAGAAAGTCTGTGAATGTGAGCATGTTGACTATGTCATGAACCACTTCATCATTATGGTGCTTTAACGTTGCGGTGAATATTGCCATGCTGTAGCCAGGTATCTGTTCCAGGAGCTGATTTTCAATATACTTTTCTATGAAAGAAAGGTTTTTGTTAAAATTTGCCATGTAGGTGAGTTTATTCTCTTCCGTGTTTTTAAATTCCTCGTAGTATTTGTCCATGAAATTTCTCTGCCGTACTTGGAATTCGTCATCCATGATAATGTCCTCCATAGAGCCAACCACAGCATCAAACTCAGCTTCAGTGGCGGAAGAAGTGGACACTGGGAAACTCTCTTCCTCCAAGACTTCCGTCACTTCCACTATATCCACTCCATGCCCTTTCACCAGTCTGGGGCCCAGCCGAGTCTGGGTCGGCGCAGCGCACGCAGGAAGTCTATGCCCCACCCGCCACTCTGGACTTGGCTCCCATTACTGACCTCTGGAAGCAACGCCCTGGTTCCTGTGACCATGGCTGACATCGATCTTAACAACTGAGCAATATTCCGTTATATGCTTGTAGCATAGCACTTTGATGCATATGTTATTTATATTATTTTCAAGTATAATAAACATTGCTGCAATGACCACATATCTCTGAGCACTCATCCTGTTCATTCTTTAAGATACCTTGCTAGATGTGGAACTGCTAGGCCACTTTAAAATTTTGATTTATATTGTCAAACTTCTGTCTAGAAACATTGTACCAATTGATACTTTTATAAGTGATATATGATTTCTTGTTTCTCTAGTCTTATGAACACTTTGTGATATTCTTTTTTAATTTTCACTGTTTTTTCAGGTTTTATTTTCATTTCTTCAATTAGTAATGAGGTTGAACATTATAAATCTGCTTATTAATTCTTTAACTTTCACTTTATGTGAATTTTTTCTTCTTTTGTTTAATCCATTTTCTCTTTGGGAGGATATTTCATTTTTCTTATTAATCTTGTCTGAGGCAAGGACTCCAACAGCACTTGAGTCACTCAGGAGTCCAGAATCTCAGAAACATTCATCATTGAGTCCTAATTAGTTATCTGTGGGAATGCTGAGAATACTTGTGGTAAGGTCAGGAAGATAGAACCTAGTTCTGGGATAGGGAGGTCAGGGGAAGCTAACAAGATTGCAGGAAAGTGGGACCAAGTTGGTGGAAGGGCCACCTCCAAAGTCATGCTTGCAGTGGTAGATGAGATGAACAGAGTGGGGTGAAGTTAAGAGAAAGATAAGCAAGAATCAGTTTGGAAGGGATTAGGGGTCTGTAGTAGATAGCTCCCTACACCAATCCTGCTTCATTCCCTCCCTCACAACATTAATCCTAAGGATACTCCCCATATGTTTTCTGCCCACAAATCCACCTCAGAGTTTGCTTTCCAGGAATCTGACATGGGATGGGGCATTGGGTTTGCCTGGGATATGAATGGGGAGGATGCTTCTCTTCTAGTAAGAACTGGTCCTTCAGGAAGGGTGGAGAAGACACTTAGATCCTTGAAGGAGTGAAGGACCAGAGGCATATACCAAAGAATTCATTAGAAAGTTCTGTAGGGATTCAGAGGGGAGTGAGTTTCCTTGGCTTGCTGCTATACAATTGACAGCAGAGATTGATGTGCTAATTGAATCAGTTTCTCTGTCCTTTCTCCTACCTTTCTTGTAACCTCTGGACATTCTTTCTCCCACTGGCTGAGTTTCTGAGAACCCCACTCTGATGCCCAAGGTCACTGAAATAATGTCTGGCTAGCTGACAGATATAAATACCTAGCTGTTTTCTCTGTTTCCAGGCTGCTAGGGAGAGCAATTAGCAAATGTGTGCACTAGAGCTCCATAACCATTCCCACCATTAACACTAGTCATTTGGTTGTTTCAAGTCAAGCATTCTGTCTTATTAAAGATGTGGTTTCTCACAGTCAAGGTCAACACAGTTCATATTTAAATGTCCTTTAATTTATTTCATTCACTTTTTGCTTGACAAACTGATAATTAAGATGCAGGGTTTTAGCCAGCCAACAATAATCCTTTGTGATGGAAGTACAAAGAAAATCTAGGACTTAAGTTATTTCTAACAGTTTGTTTCAGCTTTCTATAATTATTGCCCATCTCCAGGAATAAACACCTTTCCCTGGGCACATGCACACATACTTTGGCTCAGCTGTCCTTTGGGCATGACCTTTCTCCTTCCTTGTAGATATGCAGATGGGTTTAACAAGCGCTGAGGCTAAGAATGACTTTATGGTTGTGAAGAAGGTGAGCAGGGTGGTGGGATTATATAAGGAGGAGATGGGACAAGGAAAAATGGCGGTCCTTTCTCAAGGATGTGACACTTTCTCAGGAGGATTTCCAGGATTGCCCTGTAGCTGATGACCAGAACCCAGGACTATGGAGACCATCACCAGCAGTGACCAGCACTCATGCATCAAATATTGAGAGTGGGACCTGATAGATGATGCAGAAACTCTCCCTACCCTTAGCCACACCTCTCTGCAATAGTTTTTTTTTTATTTTTCTCCCAGGATTGATGACACTATAATCACATCTGCCTGGAAGCTAAAGCCCAGATAGACATTGTCAAGCTAAGAGTTTGTCCCTGAGTGAACCTGCATCCTATTAGTTCCTTTAGTTCCCTTGCACATGAACTCTGCCCTGCCTCCCCTCACTTCTCTGGTTTCTCATCTCCATTAAAATGCAATACATAATGATGCATTTAGCTCTATGAGCTTGATAGAATAAAAGGGACCCATGATGTTTGCTAAATTAGAGGGCAGCACACAGGAAATGTGGCCTATAGGAAGTTATATTAGCAGTTGTGTGTGGAGTGAGTGAGAGATGAAGAGAGAATGGGGTGCTGAGGGAGTCTTTGGGGTTAAGTCAACTGTGTCAGACTTTGTAATATGTCTAACTGCCATGATGTGCTTCACTCTTTCTGGATCCATCTCATGGCAGGCCACACCCCCGGGCTGGCACATTTTACATACTGGCTTCAGTGTTCAGTCGTGGCCAAGAATTCCAAATGGCTCAGTAATAGCCAAATGGCTAACTTCAGTGCCCAGCCCGGCTCACCTCCGGGGCAGACTTTGCTTACCTCCCTCTTGGGTCTTTGAGCCAAAGTGGTGGGAGAATGTGGTCAAAAGCAGCTGCTATAGCTTCATTTCCTGAGGGCAGCCATCTCTCCTCCTGGCAAGACTTTGGCTACAACACTTGGACCTCCTTTTCCCCTCATATTCTGAGATTTCAAGTTTCTGGAAAAACAGTAAATGAAGTAAAATTTTATTTAGTAATTTTTACCTGTCCAGACGTTGTTTTGAGAATTCCATGTGTAACTCATTGTCCTTTTCCCCCTAACTTTTAAATTTTGTATTGGGATATAGCCAATTAATAAACAATGCTGTGATAGTTTCAGGTGAACAGTGAAGGGACTCAGATATGCATATATATACATATGTGTTTGTGTGTGTATATATACATGTATCCAGTCAGGAGTTTGGAATGGGCCCATACACACTGCTATATCTAAAATTGATAGCCAACAAGAACCTACTGTATAGCACATGGAACTCTGCTCAATGTTATGTGGCAGCCTGGATAGGAGGGGAATTTGGGGGGTAACTCATTTAGTCTTCATAATGATCCCATGAAGTAGGTGTGTTTATCCTCATTTTACACAGAGGAAAAAGGGACACAGAGAGGTAAAATTCACACTGTGGTAAAGGTTACAGTTAGCAAGTGGTAGAGCCAGGGTTTGAACAAGTGTTGTTGGACCCCAGAATCCCTACTTGTAACCTCCACACTTTATTAATAACATATATGGAGTTTTGTTTCTTCACAATAAGTTTGGGCAGTGAGGTGTCTCTGATTTTTGATGGCAGCGTGCATGCATGCATGTTGAGTTGTGTCCAACTCTGTGATCCCATGGACTGTACCTGCCAGGCAAACACACATCGCTAGCATCTCCTGCGCTAGCAGGCAGATTCTTTACTACTGCACCACTTGGGAATCCTTTTGATGGCAGTTGTTATTTAGTCTCTAAGTCATGTCCGACTCTTTTGTGACCCCATGGACTAGCCTGCCAGGCTCTGCAGAGGCCTACTTTTATGCAGAGTCCTGCTCTGTCCTTGGTGCTGAAATCTGGTCCAGCTGCCTAGGGGACACTTCTGTTTCGGGAGGCTGATGCTCACCATTGCTTCCTCTAAACTTGACTTCTCCCAGACCCTCCCCTCTGTGACCAAAGGGAGCAAGTCTCCCTGTGCGTGAGAATCCCCACATGTTTGAGGATGGTTGTCTCTTTATCAGAGTCCTTCTCCAAGCTGAACACTTCTATTTCCTCCTACGCTTTGGCATGCTCCCTCCCAGGCTGCGTGTCACATTCTGGATATAGGGAATACAGCCCAACCCACTAGATGAGGATTAACTAGCTCATGAAACAGAGAAAGCAACAGCACCCCACTCCAGTACTCTTGCCTGGAAAATCCCATGGACGCAGGAGCCTGGTAGGCTGCAGTCCATGGGATTGCTAAGAGTCGGACAGGACTGAGCGGCTTCCCTTTCACTTTTCACTTTCATGCATTGGAGAAGGAAATGGCAACCCACTCCAGTGTTCTTGCCTGGAGAATCCCAGGGATGGAGGAGCCTGGTGGGCTGCCGTCTCTGGGGTCGCACAGAGTCGGACACGACTGAAGCGACTTAGCAGCAGCAGCAGCAGCTCATGAAAAGCGTGACCATGGGGACTACTTTTTGTGCATCCTCCAACCTTGCAGGTGAGTCTGGCAGTTCTTTCCTGCTGCTGAGTCATCCTGAGCTGGCGCCACTTTATAAAAGCTATTGTGAATCTCCCCAGGCTGACCCATACAGCTTGTTTTGTTTTAATACATCTAAGGTTTTGATTTACATTAATCTCTGTTAAATCTTTCTTGTTAGATTTGGCTCAAGCCCCAAACTGTCAAATTATTTTTAGATTTTGATCTTACCACCCGACTTCTTATTATAGTGGCCAGGTTCGGGCAAATTACAAATTTGAGTTATATGCAATAATGTCCTCTTTTGGGTGTACTTGGAAGGGAAAGTGCTATTTAAAGCAAAAATTGCTCATGTATTATAGAGAAGAAAAGTGTTATATTTAGTCATGTGAAGTAGCTATTTAAAAATCTTTTTCTTATGGAAAATTTCAAACAAATTTCAAAATTCCTCTTATGAAAATGAGAGTAGTATAATCAGTGCTTCTGGACCCTTCACCCAGGTCAACAGTCAACTCGTTTTCTTGTTTTATCTTTGTTCTACCCACTCCTCTTACCCCTCCTGATTATGGTGAAGCAAATCCTGATGTCATATCCTTTTATTCATAGATTTTTTTGTAAGTTTCTCTCAAATATAAAGACCCTTTACATAATGTGACCATAGTAATATTATGAGATGGTTGAATGGCATCACTGACTCAGAGGACATGAGTGTGAGCAAGCTCTGGGAGTTGGTGATGGACGGGGAAGCCTGGCATGCTGCAGTCCATGGGGCTGCAAAGAGTCGGACATGGCTGGGGGACTGAACTGACTGAATAACACTATGACCTTCTGTGGGATGAACATTAACTCTCCAGTAATACGATCACCTATTCAGCCTCAGTTCACATTTCCCATAATGCTTCATCAATGTTTTCATTCAAAGCGCTTGTTTGAATCAGCCCTAAATAATGTTTATGCATAGTCACTGGCTCACAAGTACAGATTTCCATCCCTCCTTTTCATTCCTTGTAATTTATTTATCTAAACATATTTATCTATTTATACTTTTGGCTGTGTTGAGTCTTAGTTGTAGCATGTAGGGTTCATTGTAGCATGTGGGCTCTTTGTGGGGGCTCCTCTTTCTAATTGTGATGAGTGGGCTCCAGAGTGCATGGACCCAGTAGTTATAAACTTTCTCTAAGGAGGACCATACTTTGAACACAATTTCTAGAGACAGAGCTCTCCTATAAACCTCTTCCTTAAAAGCTGGGGTCTGAGTGACAAGAGCCGGTGACCCAGGTCACTGAATGCGAGAGGAGCAGGGGAGCCGTATAGCAGATGCCTCGGAGCTCAGGGCTGGACCCCCGGGAGCAGCCCATCCACAGCACAGCCTAAGGGCTTTTCCACTTTGGATCTGATAAAGGCAAAATAAGACTAATGGCAGACTGAAAGTGTGAAAGCGTTTGTTGCTCAGTCGTGTCCAACTCTTTGTGACCCCGTGGACTGTAGCCCTCCAGGCTCCTCTGTTCTTGGAATTCTCCAGGCAAGAATACTGGAATGGGTAGTCATTCCCTCGTCCAGGGGATCCTCCTGACCCAGGGATCAAATCTGGGTCTCCTTCACTGCAGGCAGATTCTTTAATGTCTGAGCCACCAGGGAAGCATTAATGTCAGAAAAATCAAAGCATCTTGTGACTCCAGGATTTCAGCTAAGATATGTTCAAGATCTGAGGCACTGACCTATTTTGGCTAGAAAAATCAAGCACAGGAAATTATCCAATTAATGAACCAATTCACTGGAACTTATAAAAACACCCACCTCTCTCCCTGTGTCAGAAGGCCCTTTCCTCCACGACTTTCTGAAAACAACAAGCCAGCCGTCCAGCAGGCGGTCCCAGGCCACCAAGGGCTCGTTGTCTCTCTGCCATTGCAGTGTCTGGCCAGAGATGACATCTCTACCATCCCAGTCAGCCTTACAGCCTGTGCCATGAGAAGGGTGCCTCTGGCAGCAGAAGCCAGTATAGCCTTGGTGGGAGAGGGGGCTAGAAGTTCTTACTCAGTGTGGCTGGATGTGCTATCCAGGCTGTGGGCCTGGCTCAGAGATGTTTGGGTGACTCTGGAGGGAGCTGGAGTGGGGGACATGAGAGGTGGCTTTGGAGGACCTTCTTTCAGAGTTGGAGGGAGACCCTAGCAAGATAAGAATCTGCCCAGCACATCCCATTCACCTTGCCCTCTACCATCAGGATCTCCCTCTGCCCACCAAACTGACTGTGCACCCACTAAAGTCTCCAGGGACAACCTCATTGTCCCCATGGTGGCCTATTTTTAGTCATTTCCCTAAGCCCTCTGAAGCTCTGACTCTGTTCACCCTTTTTACCCTTATTTTCTTGTGCCCTCTTTTGCCCTACCTTCTCAATCTCTTCTGTGGCTTTCTCTTCCTCAGTCTACTCATTAAATGCTGGAGTTCTGCAACATTAAAAAAACTCATTGGACTGTACTATACATACAGAAAAGAGGACAGACCTCAAGTGTTCAGCCTAATGACTTTTCACAAAGTGAACCCACTCCTGTAACATCTATTCCCATGACCCTAGAAGCCCATATGCCCAGCTCCCTTCCAACCACTTCCCATCCCACCCCACCCCAGGAAAAAACTGATGTCTAACAGCAAAGGTTAGCTTTTTAAAAATGCAATATTTATTTTTGGCTGTGCTGGGTCTTTGTGGCTGTGTGTGGACTTTCTCTAGTTGCGGCAAGCAGGGACTACTCTCTAGTTCTGGAGCACAGGCTGCTCTCTGCACTGGCCTCCCTTGTTGCGGAGCAGACGTTCTAGGGTCATGGGCTTCAGCAGCTGTGGCTCATGGGCTTAGCTGCCCGGTGTAATGTGGAATCTTCTCAAACCAGGGATTGAACCCATCTCCACTGCAATGGCAGGCAGATTCTTAGCCACTGGATCACCAGGGAATTCCCATAGGTTAGGTTTTAATGTGTTTGTACTTTATATGAGCAGAAGCATATGGTTCGTGGCTGGACTCTTCTACTTAGCACAGTATATGAAGACTCATCCCAAACCAGGCGCGCACTTGAAAGTCGTTCACCAGTGTGCCGTCCCCAGTTTATCTGTGTTCTCTGTTGTGATGTGGTATTGGATTCATATTTTCACTTGTTATGAACAACGCGTCAATGAATATTCCAGTCCATGTCTTTTGGTGAATACATGTGTGCTCTCGATGGCTTTGTGAATACTTACTAGTGAGATTGTCGAGTTCGTAGGGCACTGATGTGCTAAGTTGTGTTCAGTTCAGTTCAGTTCAGTCACTCAGTCGTGTCTGACTCTTTGTGACCCCTTGAATCGCAACACGCCAGGCCTCCCTGTCCATCACCAACTTCCGGAGTTCACTCAGACTCACACCCATTGAGTCAGTGATGCCATCCAGCCATCTCATCCTCGGTCGTCCCCTTCTCCTCCTGCCCTCAATCCCTCCCAGCATCAGGGTCTTTTCCAGTGAGTCAATTCTTCACATGAGGTGGCCAAAGTACTGGAGTTTCTGAGTCAACTCTTCACATGAGGTGGCCAAAGTACTGGAGTTTCAGCTTTAGCATCATTCCTTCCAAAGAAATCCCAGGGCTGATCTCTTTNCTCCTCCTGCCCCCAATCCCTCCTAGCATCAGAGTCTTTTCCAAGGAGTCAACTCTTCGCATGAGGTGGTCAAAGTACTGGAGTTTCAGCTTTAGCATCATTCCTTCCAAAGAAATCCCAGGGCTGATCTCCTTGCAATCCAAGGGACTCTCAAGAGTCTTCTCCAACACCACAGTTCAAAAGCATCAATTCTTCGGCACTCAGCCTTCTTCACAGTCCAACTCTCACATCCGTACATGACCACAGGATAAACCATAGCCTTGACTAGACGGACCTTTGTTGACAGAGTAATGTCTCTGCTTTTGAATATACTATCTAGGTTGGTCATAACTTTTCTTCCAAGGACTAAGCGTCTTTTAATTTCATGGCTACAGTCACCATCAGCAGTGATTCTGGAGCCCCCAAAAATAAAGTCTGACACTGTTTCCACTGTTTCCCCATCTATTTCCCATGAAGTGATGGGACCGGATGCCATGATCTTTGTTTTCTGAATGTCGAGCTTTAAGCCAACTTTTTTGCTTTCCTCTTTCACTTTCATCAAGAGGCTCGTTAGTTCCTCTTCACTTTCTGCCATAAGGGTCAATTATCCTAACAAGCACATGGTCTCCTAAAACACAGGAGATGGTACCCAGGTACCACAACACTACTGTTTTCTACTCTTTCAGCCACTCCTCCAGGTCTGATCCTTATCATCTCAATTATTTCCATAGCATTTAACTACCTTTATTTTTGTCATAATCAAATATTACTGATCAACAGTGGGAAAAAGCAGTTTGTTGCAGAGACACAATCATAGAAGAGAAGTGTTGTTAGAATTAGCTTGAGACTAAACACAAGCTATTGACTAGAAGTATTTTTGTTCAGGAGTTTTTACATGGTTATGGTATGTATTCACTACAATATGGCTGAATCCATGCTTTGTACTGGGAGCAATAACTATGATGAAAAGAAAATTTTCACCATATTCAAATGAAAATTAACCTCCATGAGAATGTATTTTGGAAAAGGCAATGGCAACCACTTCAGTATTCTTGTCTTGAGAACTCCATGAAGAGTATGAAAAGGCAAAAAGATACAACACTGAAAGATGAACTCCCCGGGTGGGTAGGTGCCCAATAGACTACTGGAGAAGAGTGGAGAAACAGCTATAGAAAGAATGAAGAGGCTGAGCCAAAGTGAAAACAACACCCAGTAGTGGATGTGTCTGGTGATGGAAGTCATGTAGGGGGCTGGAAAGCAGAAGTAGGAAGTCAAGAGATATTCTTGGAGTAACAGGCAAGTTTGGCCTTGGAGTACAAAATGAAGTGGGGCAAAGGCTAACAGTTTTGCCAAGAGACACAGTGGTCATAGTAAACACTCTCTTCCAAAACCTAAGAGATGACTCTACACATGGACATCACCAGATGGTCAGTACCGAAAGCAGACTGATTATATTCTTTGCAGTCGAAGATGGAGAAGCTCTATACAGTAAAATCAAGACTGGGAGCTGACTGTGGCTCAGTTCATAAACTCCTTATTGTAAACTTCAGACTTAACCTGAAAAGTAGGGAAAATCACTAGACCATTCAGGTATGACCTAAATAAAATCCCTTA
The DNA here is from genome assembly GCA_006410875.1 of Neotragus pygmaeus. NCBI lineage: Eukaryota > Metazoa > Chordata > Mammalia > Artiodactyla > Bovidae > Neotragus > Neotragus pygmaeus. Next base: position 414,057 of record SJYV01011936.1, read on the forward strand.
ACAATTTTACAGTGGAAGTGACAAATAGATTCAAAGGATTAGATCTGACAGACAGACTGCCTGAAGAACTATGGATGGAGGTTTGTAACACTGCACAGGAGGTGGTGATCAAAATCATCCCCAAGAAAAAGAAATGCAAAAACGCAAAATGGTTGTCTGGGGAGGCCTTACAAATAGCTGAGAAAAGAAGAGAAGTGAAAGGCAAGGGAGAAAATGAAAGATATATCCACCTGAATGCAAAGTTCAAAAGAATAGCAAGGAGAGAGAAGAAAACCTTCCTCAGTAGTCAGTGCAAAGAAACAGAGGAAAACAACAGAATGGGGAAGACTAGAGATCTCTTCAAGAAAATCAGAGATACCAAGGGAACATTTCATGCAAAGATGGGCACAATAAAGGGCAGAAATGGTATGGACCTAACAGAAGCAGAATATATTAAGAAGAGGTGGCAAAAATACACAGAACTGTACAAAAAAGATCCTAATTACCCAGATAACCACAATGGTGTGATCACTCACCTAGGGCCAGAGCCAGACATCCTGGAATGTGAAGTCAAGTGGGCCTTAGGAAACATCAGTATGAACAAAGCAAGTGGAGGTGATGGAATTCCAGCTAAGCTATTTCAAATCCTAAAAGATGATGCTGTGAAAGTGCTGTACTCAATATGCCAGCAAATTTGGAAAACTCAGCAGTGGCCACAGGACTGGAAAAGGTCAGTTTTCTTTCTAATCCCAAAGAAAGGCAATGCCAAAAAATGCTTGAACTACTGCACAATTGCACTCATCTCACATGCTAGCAAAGTAATATTCAAAATTCTCCAAGCCAGGCTTCAACAGTACATGAACTGTGAACTGTCAGATGTCCAAGCTGGATTCAGAAAAGGCAGAAGAACCAGAGATCAAATTGCCAACATCAGCTGGATCATCAAAAAAGCAAGAGAGTTCCAGAAAAACATCTATTTCTGCTTTATTGACTATGCCAAAGCATTTGACTGTGTGGATCACAATAAACTGTGGAAAATTCTGAAAGAGATGGGAATACCAGAGTATCTGACCTGCCTCCTGAGAAACCTGTATGCAGGTCAAGAAAAACAAAAACAAAAAAAAAGAAGCAACAGTTAGAACTGGACATGGAACAATGGACTGGTTCCAAATCATGAAAGGGATACGTTAAGGGTGTATACTGTCACCCTGCTTATTTAATTTATATGCAGAGTACATCATGCAAAATGCCAGGCTGGAAGAAGCACAAGCTGGAATCAAGATTGCCAGGAGAAATATCAGTAACCTCAGATATGCAGATGACACCACCCTCATGACAGAAAGCAAAGAGGAACTGAAGAGCCTGTTGATGAAGTTGAAAGAGGAGAATTAAAAAGCTAGCTTAAAACTCAACATTCAAAAAAGGAAGATCATGGCATCAGGTCCCATCATTTCATGGCAAATAGATGAGGAAAAAATGGAAATAGTGACAGGCTTTATTTTCTTGGGCTCCAATATCACTGCAGATGGTGAATGCAGCCATGATTTAAGACACTTGCTCCCTTGGAAGAAAAGCTATGACAAACCTAGACAGCATATTAAAAAGCAGAGACATTACTTTGCCAACAAAAGTCCATCTAATCAAAGCTGTGGTTTTTCCAGTAGTCATGTATGGATGTGAGAACTGGACCATAAAGAAACCTGATTGCTGAAGAATTGATGGTTTTGAACTATGGTGTTGGAGAATACTCTTGAAAGCCCCTTGGACTGCAAGATCAAACCAGTCAATTGTAAAGGAAATCAGTCCTGAATATTCACTGAAGGACTGAATGCTGAAGCTGAACCTCCAATACTTTGGCCACCTAATGTGAAGAAGTGACTCACTGGAAAAGATCCTGCTGCTGAGAAAGACTGAAGGCAGGAGAAGGGAATGACAGAGGATGAGATGGTTGGATGGCATCACCAACTTGATGGACACGAGTCTGAGCAAGCTCCAGGAGTCAGTGATGGACAAGGAAGCCTGGTGTGCTGCAGTCCAAGGGGTCACAGAGTCAGACATGACTGAGCAACTGGACTGAGAATGTATTTTAGGCTTAGAGTTAAGATGGCTTTTATTATTTATCTAGACATATATTTTCCCTAAAATATTTAGACAAAAAATGCTAAATATGCAACATTTTTACTTTAAGCACAAAATTTTTCCCCTGAAGTTTCATGGAGACGCAAATGTCTGCTTAATCATATTTATATTAAATGTGGCTTAGCAAATACTTTTTTAAAAGTTGAGAAGTTAAAGTAAAATTTTATTCTAATGATAGTTACAGAAGTACAGTTATTTTAAAAACACACGCAATAAAGAATCCAAGTGTATACAACTTACACGTGCTTTTAAAGAACAAATTTTCCCTCTGGAAATACTGCCACCATCACCAACCACTCTGAAAGATAAAACATGAGAAAAGGTCATAAGATAACCCATGGGTAATAATGCTATTAGATAATAAGGTTAACTTCCATTTGTAGAGTAAAGCTACTTATACGCCAAGAGAGGCAGACACAAAAGGCAACAAAGGGGCCATTCTTAACCTCCATCCCCCTTACCCATCTCCCATCAGGCTGAAAAAGTGAGGTACTTATTTCCCTGTCTTTGTTTGCAGTTTGGGCTGGCCATGAAATCTAGTTCTGCGTAGTGAGATAAAAAGGAGTTATTCTGGGAAGCTTTCTGATAAAAATGACCAGATGCAGCTGGTCCTTTTTCCTATCTTGAACATGAACATGGATGGGATTCCTGACAGTGGAGGCTGTCATTTTATAGTTACAAGTAAAAATACACAAGGTCAAAAAACCAACACATGGAACAATATGACAATATCTTGGTCTTTACGGCACTTCTCCAGAGATCATCTGATTTCCAGTTTTCTTTGAATATAACGTAACTGGCTACATCTACTGTTTAAGCCACCATTAGTGAGGCTTCCTGTGGCAGCCAAACACACACCAACTAACTACCAGTTATATACTGTTGAGTATCTAAGGCTGTTTCTAGAATTTCATGTTGAAGATAAGTTACCAAAGTAACTAAATCTGTGACCACAAACAGTGCACAGGTCAATATAGTATAGTTTACAAGACAGAATATACGAAGGAAAGCTGTGCTGAATATAGATGATGCCATAGATCAGGAGTTGATAAAATATAATCCTTAGGCCAGCTCTGACCAGCTACTTGTGAAAACAAGTTTTACTGGAACAAAGTCACATCGTTTGTTTATGTACTATCTATACCTGCATTCCGGAGAAGGCAATGGCACCCCACTCCAGTACTCTTGCCTGGAAAATCCCATGGACGGAGGAGCCTGGTAGGCTTCAGTCCATGGGGTCGCTAAGAGTCGGACACGACTGAGCAACTTCACTTTCACTTTTCACTTTCATGCATTGGAGAAGGAAATGGCAACCCACTCGTGTTCTTGCCTGGAGAATCCCAGGGACAGGGGAGCCTGGTGAGCTGCTGTCTATGGGGTTGCACAGAGTCGGACACGACTGAAGTGACTTAGCAGCAGCAGCAGCAGCATACCTGCATTCATGCACATGGACTTTATGGTCTGCAAAACCTAAAATATTTACCACTGGTCCTTTATAGGAAAGGCTTGCCAACCCTTGGTATAGGTAAATTCCCATCATGCTATTAAAAAGGTATGATAATTTCCTCAAATAGATAAAGAAGTATATAAAAAGATGTGCTCTTGTTCTTGAAAAAGAATTTTTGTACTACTTTGTGGAATAGATGCTGCATGTATTCATAGCACATGGAAACAAGAGCAAAATGCCAAGGCCTTCTCTTCAAACTTGATACTAGGGAAATAAGAATGCTCTCAGGTTAAACTATAAAACAAACCAAGGAGATGAAAATATAGTTATGTAAAATCACCTTATTAAGAGAGAATGGCTTCCAGGCTGAGTCTCAACTATGTAACAATAAAAGGAATGTTACAGAGGGAATGAAAGTACGAATTTAGTTAGAATACTACCTACATGGAAGTAATATAAAGGCAAATTTGAGTCTCTTAATAGTATTTAAGGGAGAGGACATTACAGTGTACAAACAAGAGGAAACGTAGTCTATATGACAGATGTCTCCATATTAATGAAGATAAATAACACCAGTCATTGTTAAGTTAGGTAATATATCTAACTTATTTGGTCCGATTCCATGGTCACTAAGCAACCTTCTATTACTGATTTCCTGATAGATTTCTTACAGAACAGAATGTGCCTGTGAAAGATAATAAGTATCTAGTCTTGAGTTATAGCTCCTGTTGTCCATGACTACATTGACTTTCTGCTTTTTAATCTCCCATTTTAGTTTGGTTTTCTGCCTGTACTGGAGAGCACTGGACCCATTCTCAAGGTGTCAATGAAGTTTCTGAGTTTGCAAGCCTGAGGATCAAAATCTGAAATTCACCAAAAAGTGGGCCTAACTAGCTTTCCCTGGGAGATAACTGCCTCAGATATCCAACCAACCAATTCAACGTAGAACTGAAATTTTTATTAGATTAAAACTCATATAAACCATTTATTTCTCAGTTCAAGCCCAGCAGGTTTAGTTTTATTAAGCATTTTGAGAATGCATGAACTTCATGAGCTAACATTAAAAGCTTAGAAAAAATAGTCTGAGCATCATATTACTCTTTCAGGTAAAAGATACATACTGACATATTTGTGGTGTTGTTTAGTTGCTAAGTCGTGTCCAACTCTTTTGCAATCCCATGGACTGTAGCCCACCAGGCTCCTCTGTCCATGGGATTTCCCAGAAAAGAACACTGGAGTGGGTTGTCATTTCCAGGGAATCTTCCTGACCCAGGAATACAACAAGCATCTCCTGCATTGAGTTCCTTACCACTGAGCCACCTGGGAAGCTCTATATTTACATATACTCTTTATTAAATTAACAAAACTAATCTGACAACATCTGCTTTGTTTCTTTCTAGCACATTCTATTTGTAGAGCAAATACTCCTGACCACAAGTAATATAACAGGAATGTAAACAGTACAGTTTTTTTTCAAAAGTTAGCCATTATTGAATGCATTAACAAGATACTCTCAGGGAAATTTTCAGCATTCCTTTCAGTGAAACTTTATTTCAAGGTCAAGTAAAAGAACACACATTAAAAGTTCTTTTTATTTCTTGATATAAAGGAATAGAAAGGAAACGAAGTGCTGCTCTGCTGAATGATATGAGAATATTAATGAGAAGAGAATTCAATAATGAGAAAAACAAACAAAAAGATGGACAACTTCTTTACAGCTATCAACTGTTATTATCCTTTGAAAAATTGTATCCCAAACTGCTGACATAAAAATAATCATTATGCTATGTGATAAACTTTAACCCCATCTTACCTGGTATCCACATTTCTAAAGAAGCTGCTTATTGCCTCATCATAAATCCCTTTCTAAAAAGAAAAAATACATGTATTGGTGTTTGATTACATTTAGCCTCTTTTCCAAATTAAGTCCTTTTAATTTAAGGATTATTAATTTAATTATCCCTCAATATTTTAAAGGCTGGCATATAGCTACAATTAAAAAAAGCAAATAATCATAAAATGCTTAGATTCATTCTTCCAATCTAGAGAAGAGGAAATATAGTGAGATCTTTGGATTAAATTCACCTGATGGTAATGAAGAATGATTCACAGAATTGTAGAACAGGTGCATCAAATGAAAGCTTTCCTTAGATTCTTGGCAATCATTTAAAAAGCTAACTGGTTAAATTAAGGAGTACAATACCACATATGTTACCTATTAATGCAGAGTGGCCTGCTGCAGTCCATGAAGTCAGACTTGGACATGACTTAGCGACTGAACAACTACTTTCACATATGCTATATCATTGCTCCTCACAAGAACCCTGACAAAGATGCAACTCAGAATTAAGACTAAAGTCTCTGGCCAGCGTTCCTTAAGACTGTTGTGTGTCTAACGCCAACTTAAATTCGTCCTTAACGTTTGTCCATAAGTTTGAGTCACTTTGCTGTGCAGAAGAAATAACCGCAACACTGTAACTCAACCATGTTGTCGCTGTTTTAGTTGCTAAGTCGCGCCCCACTCTTTCGAGACCTCATGGACTGTCACCCGCCAGGCTCCCCAGTCCGCGGGATTCCTAGGGTCTCTTACATCTGCACTGGCAGGTGGGTTCACTAGCGCCACCTGGGAACCGCCAACAATACTGGAGTGCGTCGCCGTTTCCTACTCCAGGTGATCTTCCTGCCCAGCCCCGCCTCCGGCACTGGCAGGCAGATTCTTTATCGCGGACCCACCAAGCAAGCCCCCAAATCAACTGTACTTCAATAAAATTAAAAAAACAAAAACCAGTTTGCCCTCTACCAAGAAGATCTCATATGAAAATACTGGCCAGACAAGAGCTCACAGAGAGTGATTCCCGCTTATTTTTTGGAAGCGCCTCAGTGACAGATCTGGGATGCGGGTGGGGAGTTAGGGTTAGCCGTACCTGGTTGACGGCGGCGTGCTCCCTTAGCGCCAGGTCCCAGAAGCAGCAGCCGACCTGGTTTCCGCACTGGCCGACTGTGCCCAGGAATGAAAGAGAACAGATATTAGGCGGGAAAAAAAGGGCCGATCGCCTCGGCGGCGACTGGGTCCCCACCCTCCCAAGAAGGCTTACCCTGTACNTCCCAGAAGCAGCAGCCGACCTGGTTTCCGCACTGGCCGACTGTGCCCAGGAATGAAAGAGAACAGATATTAGGCGGAAAAAAAGGGCCGATCGCCTCGGCGGCGACTGGGTCCCCACCCTCCCAAGAAGGCTTACCCTGTACGACCACCGACTGGGTCATGCTTCGGCACGGCCAGCCCACCGCACCCGAGCCCGCGCCTGCCTCTGTATTCCGCGCCCACCAACGGGCGCTCTCCAAGGGGGCGGGGCGGCCGTAAGTCACTCCGCTGCCGCAAGTCGCCGCCGTCGCTCCGCTCCTCTCTAGGTTCAGATAAAGATTTTCCGTCAGAAGGCCGCGCAAGTGTACTTGCGCCTCACCGTTACTATAGCGACTGGGCCTCCGGACCGCGGATCCTAGCTGCCTGGTCAACATCTTTGAGCGTCGGCAGCTCCGGAGGCCGTGGTAACTGGCGGGTAACTGGGCTTTGGAGTGGGATTTTAAAACACGTGTCTTCAAAGCCGTCTTGATCTGTCAGAGGTTTAGTCTTCGTTCCCAGTTTTAATGCTCGAGTCAGTGGGTCAAATTCCGTTTATTCCGATTACTTGAGACGCTAAGTTACTTTATCTATTCAACAAGCCCTTTGTTCTGATAGAAAATAGACTGTGGATGAGCACAAAGAAACCCTAGACCGACAGACGTGTCAGGGTACAGCCGAAACTAGGTGATTATACCCTCTGACTAAAATGGCGCTTCAGAGACCTAAGCTGTGTTTGATGAAGCCGCATGCTCCCAACATTAACTTCTAGACCTTCTGGAGGATTCAGAAGAAATTAAAACATAGATCCAGCTCCAAGAAGCTTGCAGTCTAATTGAAGATACACACGAAATACTCAAAAAAAAATGTGACCATGTTGTGCAGCGCTGAGTAATAGGATTCAGTGGGTGAGGATATACAAGTAAATAGAAGGTTGGAGAGCTGCTGTTCAGTTGATCTCAACTTGCTTCTCCTGAGTTTGGCTAGGATTAGCATCCAAGGCCTCTACTTACTCATATTCTTTCAACCTCTTCACCTAGCATTCAAGTTCATTAGCAAATCAGCTGCTTTCTAGGTTATCACAGTTTTCCAAAGATTTTTTCCAATAGGTTTGCCACTGAACAACTTAGATAACTATCATTATCTTTAAAGTTTCCAGGAATAATTTTCTTGATACTTGCTGCTTGACTGCTATGCTAGTCACTTACATTTTATGGTTTTATTATGGCAGGACTTAAGTCTGTATAAGTCAGGATAAAACTAGTCACATGGGCTCCAAGTAATCATAAGGAGAGCAGGGATTACAATTTCTGGAAAACAGAAAGCCAGAAATACTTGATGAACAACGTTTGGAAGTACACCACAAGCACTTGCAAACATGACACCAAAACACAGTGTCTGTAGCAGGCAGGGGAAGAAAAAAGGAAAATGACTTTGAATGGAAATGTAGACCTACTCCAAGGGATAAAGAACACTGAAAATGACATATATGTGGGTAGATACAAAATGCTTCTCTTGAAAAATTTCTTAAAGAGATGATTGCTTAAAGAAGAAATGATGTGTTGTGGGGTTTATGGTGTATGTAGAAGTATATATAACAACAAAGTAATGCAGGACGTGAGAGGGGAAATAGAATATACTCCTGTAATTTTCTCACATTAAAAGTGGTATAATGTTATTGAAGGCATACTGAAATGTTAAGATGTATACCTTAAGCCTTAAAGTAATCCAAAGCAACATTCAAGGTTGTATAGCAATACACCAATAAAGGAGATAAAATAGATCCATAAAATATATTCAGTTGTTTGTTTCAAAAGTACAGAATAAGAACAAAGGCGGAACATAAAATAGATGGCACAAATAGAATATAAATAGCAAGAAGGCAGATTTATGTTCAGTCATATCTATCACATTGCATATACATGCATGCTCAGTCACAGCCCACTCTGCAACCCCATGGACTGTAGCCCATGAGGCTCCTTCATCCATGTAACCTTCTAGGCAAGAACTCTGGAGTGGGTTGCATTTCCTATTCCAAGATCATATTCAGTTCAGTTCAGTCGCTCAGTCGTGTCCAGCTCTTTGCGACCCCATGAATCGCAGCATGCCAGGCCTCCCTGTCCATCACCATCTCCTGGAGTTGACTCAGACTCACGTCCATTGAGTCAGTGATGCCATCCAGCCATCTCATCCTGTCGTCCCCTTCTCCTCCTGCCTCCAATCCTTCCCAGCATCAGAGTCTTTTCCAGTGAGTCAACTCTTCGCGTGAGGTGGCCAAAGTACTGGAGTTTTCAGCTTTAGCATCATTCCTTCCAAAGAAATCCCAGGGCTGATCTCCTTCAGAATGGANATCCCTGGGTTGGGAAGATCCCCTGGAGAAGGGAAAGGCTGCCCACTCCAGTGTTCTGGCCTGGAGAATCCCATGGACTGTATAGTCCACGAGGGAGCCAAGAGTCAGACACGGCTGAGCGACTTTCACTTTCCCTTTTCTGTTGTATTTCAGCTGTTTGGAAGGATGCATAATTTGTATGTCCCACAGTGGTTAATGGTGCTGGGCTCCTTGTATATATTTACTGCCATTCGGATACCATCTTCAGTAACTGTCTTCTGCCCATTTTTCTACTGAGTAGGCTGTCTGTCTCTCTTGTTGATTTATAGGGGTTCCTTATATGTTCTGGATATTAGCCCTTTGTTCATGTATGAATACTGCTTCCTACTCTGTAGCTTACCTTTTCACTCTTGAGTGGGGCTTTTTGGTAAAATAGTTACTTTATTTCATCAGTTCATCATATTTTTCTTTTGTGTGGTGCTTTTCCTGTCCTACACTCTGCTCTTTACTCAAAGGTCAACATGATATTCTCTGGTGTTTTCTAAAAGGTTTACTGTTGTAAATTTCATTCACATTCAGATCTGCAGTTGACTTTTGTGTACGCTTTTTTCCTCCACATGGTCATCAAACTGAGGATTCTACACTCTTTAAAAGAGAGATGTCCATCTGGCTAAGCTTGATGGTGAACACATAAGTGTTTGCTATATTGTTTTCTGTATGACTGAAATATTTTATAGTTAAAAATAAAATGAAAAAAGTATTTAAGTACTGATGTTTTCTTGGGTACCTTTGATCTACTGTTCTTTTCATGTTACATATTCTTCCTGGGTAAGTTATTTATCCATTTAGTTAAATTTCATTGAGTACCAATGTACCATGAGGTTGCCCTGCTATGGAGAAGCATAACGTGGCTGTTGCCTTAAGGAACCATGGCCTGGTATATATGGGGACAAATCAATACCGTGAAGTTCCTTGGAATACCTATTCCAAAGAATAGCCAAGAGCTCATGTTATCTTTAACAGGAGTATTCTGTCCTTCCTGTTGTCTCTTCCTATTTCCCTTTTAAAATCAACTTCTTTGAGGTCCAATTTACATACAGTTACAATTCATTTCAATCAATTTTAATAAATGTGTATACCAGGGTAACTACTGCCACAGTCAAAATCTAGGTCATCTTCCAAAATTCTCTCCTGCCCCTTCGCAGTCCTTCACCAGCCAGCCCTCAGGCCCAGGCTGGGCTTGCTTTCTGTCACAATAGGTTAGTTTTGTCTCTTTAAAAATTTCATACAAACGGAATCATATAGCATACATTCTTTTCGTGTCTGACTTCTTCATTGCATCAGGATGTTGTTGATATCCACCAGATGTATGTATTGTGCATATTTTGCCCAGGGCTCTCGTTTGCATTTTCTTGTTCTCAGCACTGTGTTTTCAAGCTCCCTGCCCCCTTCTAACGGCTCTGGGTGCCTTGTAGTCGTCAGCATTTGCAGCTGTATCTAAAGGCTGAGTGACTGGTCCAGCCTCTTGGACTAGATGAAACTCGGCAGAACAGGTGATTCTATTATTGTTACCCAACCCTTCATAAAAACATGGAAGTTTCCTCCTTTGATAAAGTTCCTTTTGTTATAAAAATTAGTTCATCAAAATCAAAGCAAGCTGGTGCTTTACAAAAATACAAGTTTCTGGGCCACATTCCCTAAGATTCTGACTCCGGAAGTCAGGACTAGAGTTTGAGGATCTGGATTTTAAAAAGCTATTCATTTCTTTCAGCTTTCCCAGTTGCATGGCAGCAATGGAGACACAGACATAAGAGAGCAGACTTATGGACACAGTGGTGGGGGGAGGAAGGAGAGGGTGGGATGTTTGGACAGAGTAACGTGGAAACATACACTACTATACCTAAAATAGATAGCCAATAGGAATTTGCTGTATGACTCAGGGAGCTCAAACTGGGGCTCTTTAACAACCTAGGAGGGTGGGGTGGGGAGGGAGGCTCAAGAAGGAGGGTACATGGGTATACCTATGGCTGATTCATGGTGATGTTTGGCAGAAACCAACATAATATTGTAAAGCGATTATCCTTCAATGAAAAATAAATTAAAAAAAGGAAAAAAAGCTACCTAGTGGTCTGATGTGCACTCAGCACTGAGGGCCACTGTCCACAGACTGAAGTCCCAAATTTGCAGCACAGAACAGAGATCACTGCCATCAGTTTCAACCTACACATCCAGCTCTCTGTTATCACCTGTCCCCCCGCCTCCACGTCTCCTGTTCTACAAGCATGTGGGATTTCTCACCAACTCTCTCCCCTCACCAATGTTTGAAATGTTTTCCTCTCTGCGTGGGGTATATTTCTCCTATTGTCCACCCACTGGGCCCACTCCTATTCATCCCTCAACACCCCACTGAAAATGACCTTCTCCCCGATACCTTCCCTAGCCTTTACTCATTGTCTACTCATACCACTTTTTTGATCTTCTGTCAAAAATGCTGACCCCCAAAGTACTATAAGGAGTTGTTTACATGACTGATCCCTTCCTTCAATACAACTGGAAGCTTTTCCAGATCTTGGACCCTGTCTTGCATATCATTGTGTTCCTGTTGAGTAGCCTGGAACCAGCTATATGTAGGCATTTAACAGTGATTGCTGAGAGAATGAATGGATGTTTGGAGAGATGACTGAATGGATAGTGGTCCATGTTGGATTCCTTGGAGAGAATGAAGTCTTAACGAAACAGAGTCTGGACACTCTTTCTGGGTCCTCTGAACACTGTGCCTGACCTTCACTTCCTGTTCTAATCTTCATGCCTTTTAGCAGAAAGCAGAATCAGTGGGTAGGCTGGGACAGAATCTACCTCCTGACTGCATCGGTCTTCAAACTCAGTTCATGCTTAATGCTTTTGTCATTTCCATTTTGGGTCATAAGTTGTATGAAAGTGCTTTGTCCGTGAGTCACAGGAGGGTGTGTAACTCTAGGTGGTGTTTTTTTGCCCATTTGTCTGTCAAGTCAGATAACTGAAAGGGTTTTAAAAAGTTGAAGACACTTCACAAATGTCAGAAACTGTTAAGTGTTGGCACATATGCCTGTGAGGCTGTGGCTTGGCTTTTACGGGGAACCAAGAGCTTCCTGAGTTGTACAAAGCTGGCTGGGTGCTGGGGAACAGAGGACTCCCCAGGTATGAGGCCTGCCCTCCAAGGGCTTTCACACTGGTTTAAGGGGGGGAAGATGCTCTCATGTGTCTTATGGATGTGGTAGGGGCAACAGGCGTCCCAGGTGCTTTAGGACAGAAGAGGCCGAGGGGCCAGGCTGGTCATATGAGGCTTTGTGATGGGGCTGGGCTGCTCCTAAATGATGCCATCAGTTTGGGGTATAAAAGGAAGGGGGAGGGCTTTAAGTCTGAGGACTCTTCATGGTCCCTAGGACAGAGGGAGAGTGGGTGAGAGGAGGTCAGGGTAGTGCCCTAGAGAGGTGCCCAGGAAGTGGTGGCTGGGCGTGGGTGAGGGAGCGGGCTCACCAGGGCCTCACGCAGAGGCGGAGGGAGGCAGCGGTCGGCAGCTGTGGACTGCTTCGTGTCTCAGTGGTCCATGGCTCCAGGGTGGGGTCCAGCAGTTTGCAAAATCCTGCCCATGGGCCTGACCAGGAAGGATGGGGATAGCGCAGCACAAACTGTCACCTCTGCAGGGGAAATAATGCAAAGCGCCCTCCTGGGGACCATCCCTGGACAAGTGTGTGGTGGTCTTTGAGACTCTTCTCCGCACTCCATGCTCTGGTTTTACCTGCCATTTCCAGAATATGATCAAATCCCATCAACTGTTCAGAGTCAGGACTTGCTCCATGCACTGAGATCTGGGCAGGAACAGTCGCAGAACGCCCTGTGGGGCCACAGGCATGGCCTCCGGACTGGGACAGAACTGAGTCGGAGGCCTGGCTTTGCACTTGTGGTCTTGGACAAGTTACTTAATTTCCAGGCCCCAGTTTTCCTCATCTGTAAAATGGAGCTACAAATCTTCCCTACAGGACTGCAATGAGGGTCAAGTGGGGAGAAGTCTGTAGAGTGTAAATTATGGAGCCTGCCACCCAGCCAGCACCCTCATGACTTGCTTTTCTGCTATTAGAACCCCCCGAGTCAACACAGGACTCCTGCTCTTCAGTTTATAAAGCCCTTTACTGTATTTAACTCACCTCCCATCCTCTCTGCTCAAATGGGAGAGCAGAGGTGTATCAGCTCTGTTTCATGACTGGCTAACTGGAGGCCCACAGGGGTCTGGAGCTTGGGGCTCAGGCCTCCTGCTTCTGGCTGGGGGGCCTCCCATGGCATTGCTCTGACAGACTCCTGGGTGCGAGAGTCTGGGCACCATGAGGAAGCCATCCTGTCCCTCCGGGCCCTCTCCTTCAGGACTGAGCTAAGTTCAAGACTGCAGCTTCCGGGCCTTAGACTTTTTTCCTGAGCTCCAGATGCCGCAGGGCTGGCCCCTCCCTGGGGAGACTCGGCTCAGAGCTCAGTGTCGAGCAACGGCTCCTTGTGGAGCAGCATGCCCTCCGACTGCAGACCTTAGTGCCAACTCTGCCCAGGGCACATCCACCCCGCCCTTCCTGCCAGGCCTCCGGGCCCAGGGTCCCCCATCTTGGTGCAGCCCCATCTCCTCCCTCTGGCTCTTTCCCACCTGCTCTCCTCTGCCCAGCTGCTGTGCCCTGCATTGCCAAGCCTGTCCTTAGCCCTGAGCACCCGCCTCTGAGTGCACTGGTCCCCGGAGAAGCCGGGGCTGCCTGCGGGCAGGAGCAGTCCCTTTTCCTCCTCCCTGGTTCTCCCGGTGAGGGCCCCTAGTTCTCCCGGTGAAGGCCCAGCTTCCCAGAGCAGAGGCGGCCTTGGTCAGGGCGCCGTGGAGGCGCAGCCATGACCATGGAGAGGAGAGGCGGTGGTGCAGGGCCCCGCGTCTCCCCTGGGACCCCTGTGCCCTCACCCCCTAGAAGGCCCCACCTACTGCTTTCAGCGGTGGCACCTCCCGGCCAGTAGCACACCATTTCTCTCCCTAAGAGGTGTTAGAGGAGAGCGGCTGGGCTTTTATAGTCTGTGGGTGTGGGGGATTAGAGTGGGATTTGTCAGGAATAAGAGGTCTGGGCTGGGCCCTCATTAGAGTCCCAGACTTCCACCTCAAGCTCTTTGGACTTTGTTCTCGAAGTTTGAAATGCAAACTGACTTCTCAGCATATTCAAACTGGGCCCTGGCATGGGCAGCTGCCAAGGGTGGAAACTGGCTAATTGTTCTGAAGAATTTCTCTGTGACAGCACTGAAAACCACGGCAGGGGGGACAGGAAGACGGGGCGGGACATTTCCTCATTCATTCTCAGCGTCTCTTTGGATGCGGGCATCAGCCACACTTGAATCCAAAACACTATTTGGATTTTGGAGTCAGGATCAACCTCACGGGTTGGCAATGAGAGTGGCTTCATATGCTGTGTTGTAAAGTCCCCGTCTCCCAACCCAGTCACCGGGCCACCATCCCCACTCTCACCAGCTGGACTATCCTTCGTGGGTGTCAGCGGGCTGAGCTGGCGGTGGCCGTGACACTGGGGTGCTGCCCGCAGCTGCCCCTAACTCCTGCCCCCGTCCTCTGAACCCTGGGCTTCAGTAGGTCTGCACGGATCCCTTGCTCAGGTGTGCCACTCTCCTTGTTTGGAAGAGGCCGAGCAGCAGAGAGAAGACGCGGGTGGTAGCTGAGTCAGGGTAGGACCCGGGCTGCCTAACTCTCAGCCTGTGCCTTTGTTTGGACCCAGTTGCTGTGTCTTGGTTTCTCAGATTAGTGAGATGCTTTGGGCAAGAATCAGGGCCATGAGGGAATGAGGCAGGCAACGAGGTTTAGGAGACAAAGCGGGGAATGCCTGTTTGTGACATCAAGGGCTTCATGCGAAAGAGTGCTGGGCAGGGAACTGTGTTGAGAGCGTGTGTCTGCGTGTATGTGAGAGGTTTTGTGAGTGTGTACACATGTATGTGTGGTTACTGTGAATGCACAGTACATGTTGTGTTTTGCTCCCGTGTGTGTGTGTGTGTGTGTGTGTATGTGTGTGTGTGCGCGCGCGCGCGCGCGTGCGTATAGAAAGTCCGGCAATCTGAGGACACTGAATTCTGTGATCCAAGCAGACCTCGATCATATAGAACCTCCACTTGCCGCCCTGTCCAAGGCCACTTGACTTGAAGGCCTTTGTGTGCTTGAAGAAACAGGAGCAGAGTTCCTGGAACTAAGGTTTCATGGGTCACTGGTTTAAACTGCCTCGATTCCCAGTGAGCTTGTAGGAGAGCAATTACTCTGCACTCTTGGTTGAGAGCACATATGCTGAGCAGCATATGAGAGGGGTAAACAAAGGGGCTGGGTGAGATAAACGAGAGGGGATTCCTGGAGGAGCAGGTATCTGGGGACAAAGGAGGCCAAATTAGAAGAGGAAAGAGAAGTCTCCTTTCTCTTTAAGTAAAGACATTTTCCGGAGCACCTGGAGGTCCGCTTTCAGCCTTGGAGTAATTAAGACTGGTCTTTGCTGCTGAAGGGCAATGGGAGGTAAATGTAACAGTGATTAAACATTCATACCACACGTGATAAGTGATATGACAGTTTGGTTTTCTCATAACCATCCTCTCAACACCCTTACAAATAGCAATCATTCTTTTTTTTAGAAACTTGATGGTGACAAGAAAAGGGAAATTAGCAGATTAAATGATTTTTCTGTAGAATTCATGGATTTTAGTCAACAATCTGCTCTGGAAAAAGAGTCAGAGATAAGAGGCAAGAACCCAACAGGATAGTGGGAAGTACTGATGATATGTCCCAAGAACTCAGAACACTGAGTCAAAAGATACCTGAAACTTTTGTTTCTAATATGGAATAAAGAGTAATGCAAAGAATATTGGGGAAAAAAATCTACGTGATCATGACGTGATTGGAAGTAATCAGCTCTATCGTATACATTGTGATGATAAATAAAAATATATTTTAGAAAACTGATGATGGAAAGAGCCTTCACTTGCCTGTGGTCTGAGTCAAATTAAATGCACCCTGCCCAGCTGCAGGTGGATGTAGTTTATAGCCATCCCAGGGAGCCACTCAAGCTTCCTAGGTGGTGTAGATGGTGTATCTTAGGGGAGCTGAGAGGAGAAATGAGAAATCCTGGATTCATCTCTCTAGTGTGAGCTTGGAATAGGAAAGGTTGTGGTCTCTCTGACCTGGAGTAGGTAGTCCGCACACTCTTCCCTCCTGGGTTAGTCTTCCTCCAGATGTTTTTTCCCCACAGGCCCCCCTCCCTTTCTGTTGCCTTCCTCAAAGTCCTCAGCTATGGTCTGTGTGTGCGTGTGTTTTTAGGTCTTCAGTCGTGTCTGACTCTTTGCGACCCTATGGACCATAGCCTACCAGGCTCCTTTGTCCATGGGATTCTCCAGAGTGCACTGTTATGCCTCCTCTAGGGGATCTTCCAGACCCAGGGATCAACCCCCTGTCTCCCACGTTTCCTGCACTGCAGGCAGATTCTTTACCGCTGAGCCCCCGGGGGAAGCCCTGGCTGGGGTCTGTGCTTCCTTGCAGTCCACTGTACATCCCTCGGTTTCTTGGCCTGAGCCCCCTGCACCCTATTTTCCCAGCTCCCCAACCAGCTCTCCGTCCAAAGCCCACACGGTCAAGAACACATCCTGCTGTGAGATTCAGATGTGTACCTTTTCCTGCCTGGGTGACAAGAGCCCCAGAGGGATGCTATACCTTCTCTCACTCTTGCATTTTCCATCTCCTCAGCCTCCTTCTCCTTCCCAGCCCTCCCCCTTCTTCTCCCTTCTTCCCCTAGGTCCTCACTGAGGCTCTGCACGCATCCTGTAAACTCCTGAGGCTTGATGGGCTGGCAGAGTGGCTGTGGGGACACAGTGGGGGTATGGAAATGCTGACTTGTCACTTCCGGGATGGGAGGGTAAGTCTCTCGGGGATTAGGGCTGTGTCCAGCTTTGCAGGATGGCCCCTCTCCCAACTTAAGCTTACTTCAGATGAGTAACCCTGGAGAGACAAAGCAATTTGGAAATTTGGGGTGATTACCGAGGTGTGTTTCAAGTTTTGGACTTGACCTCTTTCTGCCAGGCAAACCAAAGCTGATAATACCTCAATTAGTTGGTTGACACCGTCAGCCAGCCGAGCTCCCAGCCCTATATAAGCGCCACCTCTGGCCCAGAGCTTCAGAAGGTCTCCGAGTTTCCGCCAACCTTCTGGTGCGCTCTCCTTTTGGAATACCTTGCTGTCCACCATGAGTCGTCAGGCTAGCTACAGCCAGCAGTCCTGCAGGTCTTCCAGCGGGAGCCGCCGGCAGGGCTTCAGCGGGCGCTCAGCCGTGGTGTCGGGCCAGAGCCGGGTCACCTCCTCCAAGTCCTCCTCGGCCTCCCGCTCAGGCGGGGGTGGTGGTGGGTCTGCCGCCTGTGCCATGATGGGAGGAGGCTTCGGCAGCAGGAGTCTCTACAGTCTGGGGGGGAACAAGAAGATCTCCATCAGCGTGGCTGGAGGCAGCATCCGGGCTGGAGGGTTTGGGAGCACCAGTGGGGGATATTTAGGAGGCGGTGGTTTTGGAGGTGGCGGAAGAGGGATGGGCGGGGGCTTTGGTGGAAGAGCTGGGGGCTTTGGAGGAGCTGGGGGCTTTGGAGGACCCTGTGGCTTTGGTGGGCCTGGGGGCTTTGGCCCAGGTGGCTTCCCTGGGGGAATCCAGGAAGTGACTGTCAACCAGAGCCTCCTGCAGCCCCTCAATGTGGAGATTGACCCCCAGATTGGGCAAGTAAAGGCTCAGGAGCGGGAGCAGATCAAGACCCTCAACAACAAGTTCGCCTCCTTCATCGACAAGGTGAGGGCACCTCGGGACAGCTGGACAGCGCGAAAGTTTGTCCTAATGAGCTTGGCCTCTTCTTCCTCTTTTCCTTTTGCAACCAAGGAAGGACTTGCAGGCTCATCCTCTGCCTCCATCCCTCAGGGGCGGGCCTGCTAAGGGAGTGGTAGATAATGAACCGCTCTCGATCCCTTCCTGGATGGAGCCACCGCTCTGTGTAAGTCCCGTCACCGCAGCTCTGTGGGGTGCCTCTGGCGCTGCCGAGACTGTTGCCCCCATGGATGTCCCCCACTGTTGGCTTCTGTACCCCTTCTCCATCTCAGGAAAACTGTCAGTTGCTCCTCTTTGAAAGAGAGACCAACTCTGCCAAAGCTGGATATTTACCCGAGTGATGAATTAATCTACTGTCAGCCTAAGGAGAGGGATGCAGAGTGTTTTTTGGGGGTGGGAGGGGGTAAGGGTAAGGAGTACCTCCTCCTGGGTGATTTTCATAGGAAGATTTCGGCGTGAAGAGCTGTGAACGTTAGGCCACTGACCTTGGTATACGCACGTCTGTGTGTAGGTGAGGTTGAAGCGACGTTTTATCGGGCTTTCTGTGCTCTGACCACTCCACGTCATAGTGGGGACACTAAGACAGTAGTTGGGGTGACTAGAGAGTATCCAGGCTCGATCAGCTGCCAACCGAGGGTTTCAGCAGGACTGCTGAGTGTGAGGTGTTGTGATCTCTTTGTGACCATGGGGTAGTATCAGGTCTTAAAGAAAGGGTTTGTAGGGACTCCCTGGGGGTCCTCTCACCATACATAAGAGGCTTGGGCAAAGCTGAAGATGAAGTTGATCTTAGCACTGGAATATCAGACTTTGCAGAGGGGAAGCTCTTCAAAGCCTAGTGACCTACTAGTTCCTGGCAGACACCTGGGTGTCCAGATAAATTATTCACAGAGAGGTAGAAAGTGATGTGAAAACACGGTTCTCCACAGAAGGTGGAGAACTGTCCAAGACCTTCTCAGCAAGATCTCTCATCATCTTTGGAAGGGTATTCCCAGGTTCTGGGGTCCTGAGTGGCCCGCATGAGGCGTGGCGCATGCCTGGTGCTCTGCAAACGTTTGTTGAATGGTCAACTGATTGATATTTATTCCATTGTTTATACAGTTGGCTTTGAGCTTGTGTACAGAAGCATTTTGTAGCAAATGAAAGTTTGAGACATCTTTAGCTAGTGGTTCAATTTAAATGCAACTGAGTCCTACATTTAACCAGGCTCTGCGGCAAGGGCCCATCCTCGGTGCATCTGGGCCCTTGTTCCTAGGACTAAGACAGCCCAGGAGGCGTTTCTCTATGGTTTTCTCTATTTCTCACCTTAGTACAGGGCACCCAGGCGTACTGTAAACCTCTTCCTGGAAGCTACATCTGCTGTAGGCTCTCAAATCTCCTGCTATTTATTGAGTACTAAACGACTGAGGAATGAATGGATGGATGAATGAATGATACACTGGGAAGATCATCCAGTCTGGGCATCAAGAAACCTCAGTTTTGGTTTGCTACTAGCTTGTCATGTCACCTTGGTTACTCTGGGCCTCAGTTTCCTTATCCGCCTCCGTTGTAGGACACTGATGTTGCTATCCACATGGGGTCAGTACTGGACTATTGCAGCAGGCAAGATGCAACCCAACAGGAGGGACTGGGAGACCCCTGGGAACTCTAGGAAAGTCATCCAAGACTGGAGTTGGCTGCAGACTGCTCGCTGATGTCCTTTTCCTATTGGGTGGCAGGTGCGGTTCCTGGAGCAGCAGAACAAGGTCCTGGAGACCAAGTGGAGTCTCCTGCAGGAGCAGGGATCCGGCACTAACACTAGCAACCGCAACCTGGAGCCTGTTTTCGAGAACTACATCAGCAGCCTCAGAGCCCTTCTGGATGGTCTGCATGTTGAGAAGGGCAAGCTGCATGAGGAGCTGAGGAGCATGGAGGGGGTGGTGGAGGACTTCAAGAAGAGGTGGGCGCTGCTCAGCTCCTGGGGCAGGGCTGGGGCAGGGTGGGTTGGAGGGTGGGAGGGGCCAGCCCTGC
>SJYV01011936.1:435579-454101 GCA_006410875.1 Neotragus pygmaeus
CCCCACCTTCTCCGACTTTCAAGATCCCAGTCTTTAAAGTAATGGCTCATGGTTTGTTTTGGGCAGTAACTCTTTTAAGAATTTAATGAAAGGGTGTATCCATGTAAGTTTGGTGGGGGTGTTCCAAGGCACTCTGAAGTTCATTCACAAACCACGTAGACTCAGACAACACCCTCCATCCTCCTTGGACTAGAACATCTCCAAATTCCCCTCCAAGTATGGGCTGTATTTTCTTTGTTAATAGGCTTCTGAACGAGAGGCAGCCTACTTTAAAGTTTAGAGGACGGTCTCTGGGATCCGAGTGCCTTGGGCAAGCTCTATTCCACCACTTTCAGCTCTGTGATTGTGGACTAACTCCTTAGCTTCTCTGCGCCTCAGTCTTCTCATCTGTAAAATGGAGACAGTGATAGTATTTATTCACTGTAGTGAGGCCAGAATGAGTTAATACATGTCATTCACAGAATAAGACATGGCACATTTTGTAGTGCCATTCTTGGTTTTCATGAATTCAAGAAGTACTTACCAAGAGCTCATGGGGCTACCATACTTGCTGCACATAGAGCGGTTCCAGGCCCTACCCTCTGACAGCACACAGTGCTCAGTGAAGCCTGTAGCAAAACCAGGTCTCACCTGAACCTGGGAGGTGGTGCATGCAAGGACCCAGGCCTTGAGCTAAGGGCAGGACAAGAAGCCCTGAGTCTGCGCTACTTACGGCAAGTGCTCTGAGGCCATGGTGACCTCCTGGGGAAGATGGGCCAGAAAGTGCTTCTTTTCTCACAGATATGAAGAGGAGATCAACAAGCGCACTGCGGCAGAGAATGACTTCGTCGTCCTGAAGAAGGTGAAGGGTCTCTCCCCTACCTCCCACCCCGGAGTCCTGCTGAATAGGGTGCTATGAGGTTGAGGGGAGAAAAAGTCCAGTCCTCTTATCCTGAAGGGTCTCCTTCAGGCCATGTAGGTGAGGGAGGGCCGCGGAGGGAGCCAGGGAGCCCCTCCACCCTAGCAAGCTGGGAGGGGCTGGGCCTGGTATCTCAGGGCCTGGCTGCTCCCCTCCTGGGAGAAGGGTCCAAAGGGTCCACCAGCCATGTGGCTCCCTCCTGATGGGCCTGTGGGTCCATGAATCCCATTAGATCTTGAGCTGTGATCAGAAAGTAGACGAAGAGAAGGATATATATTAGTATATATATTCCTACCCCTACCCCAGGAGTGTATTCTCAGGAGCAATTTAAAGAGAGCCTTTGGGAAAAAAAAAGAGAACCTTTGAGTGTTGCTGATTTGGATCCTGCTCACAAATTCTCCTCACCCAGTCTCAGTGTAACAGCCCCGGCCTAGCCCTTGCTCTTCTTTTTGCCCTCACAGCCTCTTTGGCTGCTTTCTGAGAAGGGGCCTCCGGCCCAGCCTGAAAGGCGGCCTGCTCAGTAATGTTAGGCCCAGTCTGCCTGTGCCCGGATGGGCGTCTCATTTCCCCTGAGTGGGAGCTCCAGGGGGGCGGGAGCAGGCCCCTGTGGCCCCTTTGCCCGGCTCCCTCCCTCAGTGCCCAGGACCAGGCTAAGCCCGCAGGGCAGAGGGGACCATGACGGAGTTCTCTCCCAGGACATCGATGCTGCCTACATGACCAACGTGGAGCTGGAGGCCAAGCTGCACAGAGTGACGGACGAGGGCAACTTCCTGAAGGCCCTCTACGATGCCGTAAGTCTGCCCCTCACCACCTGCCTCCTGTCTCCCAGAGAAAAAGTTTCATCTCTCTGTCCTTCTGACGAAAGTGACACCTTCTCACCTGTTCTTCAGTTGGTTCAGAGCCCTCCCTCCTGAGCTGGTGGCTTGCGTCCCCTGGAGAGCTCAGGAGGGGTCATGTCTGCCTGGCCCTGCAGGAGCTGTCCCAGATGCAGTCAGACACGGGCGACACGTNAAAGTGACACCTTCTCACCTGTTCTTCAGTTGGTTCAGAGCCCTCCCTCCTGAGCTGGTGGCTTGCGTCCCCTGGAGAGCTCAGGAGGGGTCATGTCTGCCTGGCCCTGCAGGAGCTGTCCCAGATGCAGTCAGACACGGGCGACACGTCTGTGGTCCTGTCCATGGACAACAACCGCTGCCTGGATCTGGACAGCATCATCGCCGAGGTCCGCACCCAGTATGAGGCCATCGCCCAGAGGAGCAAGGCTGAGGCTGAGGCTCTGTACCAGTCCAAGGTGGGTGATACCATCATGTCTCCCCAGGAGGGCCGAGTCTGCTCCAGAATCACTCTTGGCATTTCCAGCATGGTGGCTCCTCTCCCTCCTACTAGGCTGGTTTGCTATCAGACATCTCCCTTCCTAATCAGAGAGCTCTGACATTGCTCTAACCTGGTGCTTCTCATCTGGGGTAGGGGGAAGGTACGCTTTTCCCCCAGGAGGCATGTGGCAATGTTTGAAGAGAGGTTTGAATGTCACACCTAGGGGTGGGGGTGGGCTGCTACTGGAGTCTGGAGGGTAGAGGCCAGAGATGCTGCTAAACATCCTACAATGCATGAGATACCATTCTCCCACCAAACAAAAAATTACTCTGTCTGAAATGTCACTAGTGCCAAGCTTGAGAAATCCTTAACCTAAAGCCCTCTGGCTGCATATCTTTTATTGTTGGAGACACTTCCATGTTGCTCTCACCCAATTGGGCCCTGTCATGCTTGCTTCTGATCTGATCACACTGAGGGGTTGAAGCCAGTGTCTGAAAGGAAGTGGGGGGAAAGCTAGGGAGGCTGAGCAAAGTTAGAGGACGGGGGAATTCTGTACACCTTTCTCCCATCCCCAAATATGAATGGGGCCTAAGCTAGCCCTTGACCATCAGACTCTTCTGAGTTTTCTGCCCCAGAAGTATAGCCTGCTGGGTAAGAGATGGCTCCAGCATCTGAGATGTTTGCGTTCACGCTCCAGCCCTCTTACTTGATACCTTGGAGAGTTTAGTCATTGTACTCAAGCAATCTGTGTCTCAGTTTTCCCGTTCATAAGATAGGGATAATAATGCCTTCCTCACCAGAGAGCTGTGGGTTCTATGAGGTAAAGCACAGGGCTTGGGGCAAAGTAAAAGCTCAAAAAAATCCCAGCAGTGACTGTGCTGGAAGACGTGTCCCTGACACAGAGGACAGAGCACCTGATTCCTCCAGCGGGTGACTTTGCACAGGCCCTAACTCTTGCTTTTGTTTTGTTGTTTGTGATGCAGAAGGGTTGGAGTAGGGGACCGTAGTAGGCCCTGCTGGCCTTTTGAATGTGTGACTCTTTTTGGGTACAGTTGGGTGAATTGCAGACCACAGCCGGCATGCATGGGGACGACCTGAAGAGTATCAAGAGTGAGATCATGGAACTCAACCGGATGATCCAGAGGCTGCGGGCCGAGATTGAGAGCGTCAAGAAGCAGGTGGAAAGGAGGAAGGAGCACTCACCTGAGACTGCGGGCTGATGCCTGCACCATAAACTCAGGGCTCAGCACTCACGTCCCCTACTTGCTTTAGCTACTTGCATGCTAAAATTGACGGGGCGTGGTTCTGGGCTGCCAGATCCTGCCTGCCTGGAGA
Source organism: Neotragus pygmaeus (assembly GCA_006410875.1). Classification (NCBI taxonomy): domain Eukaryota; kingdom Metazoa; phylum Chordata; class Mammalia; order Artiodactyla; family Bovidae; genus Neotragus; species Neotragus pygmaeus. Next base: position 439,124 of record SJYV01011936.1, read on the forward strand.
CTGGAGGCTAATGTGGACCAGAAATGTTGAGTTCAGACATAATTAGGGAGGTTGGGGAAAGAAGCTTTGTGAAGACCAAATTAGGAGAATAGCCAAAGTAGCTCACATCAACATGGATTAGGGCAGACAGACAATTCTTTGGATAATTAAGAAGACTTCTTGGAGGAGGAGGGCTTTCAAGAGATGCTTAGACTCTTACCATGAGGAGAAGAGAGGATAGGAGAAGTCTGACTCCTGAGCTGGCCTAGGTCCTTGAGGCCAGATGGTGTTAATTCCATTCCTGGAGGCACTAGGATTTCGATTGAAGCCCAGGCTTCATCTTCTTGGGTTTTAGTTTCCTCATTTGTCCAACATGAGGTGATCCATGTGTAAGCCCCAATCACACAGGCAGGCTCTCAGTGAATCCACTTGACCTAAATTGGACTTCTGGTCCCCCCAACCCAGAATGCCAACCTGCAGACAGCCATCGCTGATGCAGAGCAGCGCGGGGAAGTGGCCCTCAAGGACGCCAATGCCAAGCTTCAGGACCTCAAGGCTGCCCTGCAGCAGGCCAAGGAGGACCTGGCCCGGCTGCTGAAGGAGTACCAGGAGCTGATGAATGTCAAGCTGGCCCTTGACATTGAGATTGCCACCTACCGGACCCTCCTGGAGGGCGAGGAGTGCAGGTTAGTTGGAATCCCTTTGGTTTCCCTGAGGCTGAGAGGTCTGGCGGCTTTGCTGCCTGAGCATGCGCATGTGCACTGCTGGAGATGGTGTAGCCCTCAGCGGGCCCATTCCACCCTCCACCCCTGCCCCTTTAAGGGTTTTGAGATGCTGCCAATCCTTCAGGAGAACTGTGCTTGCTATGCAATAGTGACACCACCAGAAACTTATCATGGGCAGATTTCCCTATCTTTCATGTCTCATATTTTAGCTGTAAAATACATGTCTGAAAAAGAGGAGGACTCATAGGCATAAGGGCTTCCCTGGTAGATCAGCTGGTAAAGAATCCGCCTGCAATGCAAGAGGCCCCAGTTCGATTCCTGGCTCAGGAAGATCCCCTGGAGAATGGATAGATTACCCACTCCAGTATTCTTGGGCTTCCCTGGTGTCTCAGCTGGTAAAGAATCTGCCTGTAATGAAGGAGACCTGGGTTGGGAAGATCCCCTGGATAAGGGAGAGGCTACCCACTCCGGTATTCTGGCCTGGAGAATACAGTCCATGGGATTACAAAGAGTCAGACATGACTGAGCGACTTTCACTTTCACAGGCATAAATACTATTTCTATGTTATTTCTTTATTATTTAAGGCCTTAATAGTAGGTTTCTGAAGAGTGGGTTCTTGTAGGCTGGCACTTGGTTATAGGGCTCTGGCCTTTCACAGGACAGATATAAACATTATTTACTATATAGGCCCCTGAGGAGCAGGAAGAGTACGGGTCATCTCACGAATGACCCTCTGCTCTGATCCTCTTGAAGGTGATGTTAGAGGGAAAGCGTAATAATTTAAGCCCAACTTTACCCAACAGGAGGAGGAATACATGTCATGGCATTTTGAGCACCTATTTCTTACAGTCAGCATCAGTCAGGAAGGAGCTAGGGGGACCAAGGGTTTCACTGCTGTTGACCTAAGCAAGGGGTATTTAAGAAAAGGAGGCTCCAGCACAGATGCTAATATGGAGGTCTGATCTTCCCCAACAGGATGTCTGGGGAGTGCCAGAGTTCTGTGAGCATCGGTGAGTACCGGGTTCCTTCTCAGGAAAGGGGCTGGATGCTCTGGGATAATGTTTCTCACCCGAGGAGGGGGGCGGGGGTACTGTGGGCCAGCGCTGGTGGGCTGCACCATTTGCAGGGTGGGAAGAGCCTCTAGGGTGACGGCGGAGGAGGCCAACGTCCCCTGCCTGGCTGTCTTGAGGCCTGCCCTCACCGGACTCCACAAAACCTTAGTGGGCGGTACCCAGGGGCGGGTTGGACCGGCCTTCCAGAAGCTGGCTGACCCCAAATGTTCTTTGCAGAGATGGTTCACAACACCACCAGCAGCAGCAGCGGCAGCAGCGGCAGCAGCGGCGCCCTGGGAGGAGGAGCTGAGGGTCGAGGAGGCCTGGGGAGCGGGGGTCTGGGCAGCGGTGGTCTGGGCAGCGGAGGCCGGGGCAGCAGGGCCAGCCGCGGGGGCCTGGGCTTGGACGGCGGTTCCGGCGGGGCCTCCGCAGTGCGCGGGGGCCTCTCTGATTCCCGGGGCTCGAGCGCTGTCAGCGGGGGCGGCGGTCGCAGCTCGGTCCGGATCACACAATGCTCCTCCCAGAGCCAGCGGTCCCACCACAAACTCTGAACGTTGTCTCGGACCCACCAGCCCCCTTCACCTGCCGGCACCTGCCCCTTCACCTTCAACTCTAGCTCTGTACGCCCTTTCACATACCCATGGGACCCTTTCCTTACGTAGCTTCTGCGGCTGGCATAGCAGCCCAAAATTTCCTGGGAGGGGTGATCTGGTGGAAAAATCATCTACTTCCATAAGGCAGTGCCCAGGGGCTGGGCTGTGTCACCGCCCCCGCCCCGCAGGGCTCCCCATCCCAGCCCATGTTCCACTGTCCTATGGGAAAGCCCCAACCAGCCCTGTGCACACCGGCTACCCCCCGTCTCTCGGCGCCCCCTCTCCCCCCAGTCTCCTGCTGATGTTTTGGTTCCCCTCCAGCAATATTTTTCCTCTCTTGGCACCAAGATATGCATGAATTTTCTGTTCTGTATCTTCAATAAATTGCATTTATTCAGACATAGTGGTAGACATTTCCTTCTGGATTCCAGTGTCATTGAGTTTGATATCCACCTCCAGTGGCTCACCTTAGTCTCTTTCCCACACAGACCTTGGCCTGAGCTTGAAGCCAGAGGCTACCAGGGAGTTCTGAGAGTACCCAGACAGGGGGGACTGTGTCTTTTATCCATTGAAGACTATGCATGACATATACCAACTTTCTTCATTGATCAGATTTTCAATTCATAAAAGTTTCATTACCCTTGAAAAAAAGTTGTAGGTTTGATTTCCTTGCTTTTGGATCATTCCAGAATTGTCCACTCATTAGATCTCATCATAATTCAATTAGTTGCTGATAGTCACATATTTTCAAAAGTAATTGTAAAAATTTGAGTGTTTTATAACACAAAATTGCATATGTATTTTAACACGTTTGCTATGATGAGGTGAAAGTGAAAGCATCAGTCTCTCAGTCATGTTCAACTCTTTGCAACCCCATGGACTGTAGCCTGCCAGGCTCCTCTGTCCATGGAATTCTCCAGGCAAGAATACTGGAGTGGTTTTCCATTCCCTTCTCCAGGTGATCTTCCTGAACCAGGAGTCGAACCCAGGTCTCCCGCATTGAAGGCAAATTCTTTACCATCTGAGCATGGAGCCTTCAAATATAAAGTCAGGAGAACTGTCAAAGGCCCCGAATGGCCTTGTGACAGGTCACCCCTGACCCCTACCCCAGGTACAGCACAGAATCAAGGCAAACCCAGGAGGACTTGTGTAGAACAGAGGTTCAGTGCAGGGTCTGGGAGGTTCAACTCAAACCAGGGACATGCAGGTAGACAAAGGTGAGGGTATGCCTGAGTACCTTCTCTTTAAAGTGTGGTCCTCATCAGCATAAAAGACTGACAATATTGGATAAACAGAAAGAGAGGACACACTTCCAGGTGATCCCAGAAACTCTTTGCTAAGTAAACACCCAGCTGCCAAATGCTCACTGCCTAAAAAGGCACAACATACAACTGCAGCTTTGACAGTGAATGTTCTAGCTCTGAAGTGAAAAGCTTACCTGCAATAGTCTGAGGCCGACAGAGAGAAGCCTGGCAACTGCCCATGGCAGCCTGTGCNCCCAAAATTTCCTGGGAGGGGTGATCTGGTGGAAAAATCATCTACTTCCATAAGGCAGTGCCCAGGGGCTGGGCTGTGTCACCACCCCCGCCCCGCAGGGCTCCCCATCCCAGCCCACGTTCCACTGTCCTATGGGAAAGCCCCAACCAGCCCTGTGCACACCGGCTACCCCCTGTCTCTCGGCGCCCCCTCTCCCCCCAGTCTCCTGCTGATGTTTTGGTTCCCCTCCAGCAATATTTTTCCTCTCTTGGCACCAAGATATGCATGAATTTTCTGTTCTGTATCTTCAATAAATCGCATTTATTCAGACATAGTGGTAGACATTTCCTTCTGGATTCCAGTGTCATTGAGTTTGATATCCACCTCCAGTGGCTCACCTTAGTCTCTTTCCCACACAGACCTTGGCCTGAGCTTGAAGCCAGAGGCTACCAGGGAGTTCTGAGAGTACCCAGACAGGGGGGACTGTGTCTTTTATCCATTGAAGACTATGCATGACATATACCAACTTTCTTCATTGATCAGATTTTCAATTCATAAAAGTTTCATTACCCTTGAAAAAAAGTTGTAGGTTTGATTTCCTTGCTTTTGGATCATTCCAGAATTGTCCACTCATTAGATCTCATCATAATTCAATTAGTTGCTGATAGTCATATATTTTCAAAAGTAATTGTAAAAATTTGAGTGTTTTATAACACAAAATTGCATATGTATTTTAACACGTTTGCTATGATGAGGTGAAAGTGAAAGCATCAGTCTCAGTCATGTTCAACTCTTTGCAACCCCACGGACTGTAGCCTGCCAGGCTCCTCTGTCCATGGAATTCTCCAGGCAAGAATACTGGAGTGGTTTTCCATTCCCTTCTCCAGGTGATCTTCCTGAACCAGGAGTCGAACCCAGGTCTCCCGCATTGAAGGCAAATTCTTTACCANGGACTGTAGCCTGCCAGGCTCCTCTGTCCATGGAATTCTCCAGGCAAGAATACTGGAGTGGTTTTCCATTCCCTTCTCCAGGTGATCTTCCTGAACCAGGAGTTGAACCCAGGTCTCCCGCATTGAAGGCAAATTCTTTACCATCTGAGCATGGAGCCTTCAAATATAAAGTCAGGAGAACTGTCAAAGGCCCCGAATGGCCTTGTGACAGGTCACCCCTGACCCCTACCCCAGGTACAGCATAGAATCAAGGCAAACCCAGGAGGACTTGTGTAGAACAGAGGTTCAGTGCAGGGTCTGGGAGGTTCAACTCAAACCAGGGACATGCAGGTAGACAAAGGTGAGGGTATGCCTGAGTACCTTCTCTTTAAAGTGTGGTCCTCATCAGCATAAAAGACTGACAATATTGGATAAACAGAAAGAGAGGACACACTTCCAGGTGATCCCAGAAACTCTTTGCTAAGTAAACACCCAGCTGCCAAATGCTCACTGCCTAAAAAGGCACAACATACAACTGCAGCTTTGACAGTGAATGTTCTAGCTCTGAAGTGAAAAGCTTACCTGCAATAGTCTGAGGCCGACAGAGAGAAGCCTGGCAACTGCCCATGGCAGCCTGTGCTCCAAGGGGGTGTAGCCTCACCTTTCAAAAGCAAACCCACTGTTGGGTACCCGCCCCCCTCCCCAACCCCCAGGCAGTGATGCAGTGTAACACACCTTTAGCCCAAGGACAGAAGAGATACTTTTGACTTGTTTCAAACAGATTAAAGACTTCCCATGTTCCTTTAAGTACGTGATTAAAGAAAAGCTTTCCTGTATCTTTTGTAGGCTTAGCAATATATCACAGGGACTTCCCCCGTGATCCAGGGGTTAAAGCTCACAGCTTTCAATGCAGGGGGTGCAGGTTTGATTTCTGGTTGGGGAACTAATATCCTACATGCCATGCACTGTAGCCTTAAAAAAAAAAAAAAGCTGAACTTCTTTTAAAAACAAGACCAAACAAAACCCCACAATATATTACAGATACATGTTTTCCTGCTCACAAAGACTTTTCCATTTGTTAAGGGAAGATGGATGGAAAATAAGTTTGGTTAAGGGTATGTGTGTATGTTGTGCAGCATCATAATAGTTGTGAAAACGGATGCTTTCTTATTTGCTAGCACTCTGGTAACAGATCTTAAAGCATTAACTCATTTAATTTTCACAGAGGCAGGCAGTGTTCTTCCTTCCACTTTACAAATGAGGAAACGGAGGCAAGAAAAAGAAATGAACTTAGTTTAGTTCAGTCGTTCAGTCGTGTCTGACTCTTTGTGACCCCGTGAACCACAGCATGCCAGGCCTCCCTGTCCATCACCAACTCCCGGAGTTCACCCAAACCCNAGCAGCAGCAGCAGAGTGTCTCACTGGGGAGAGAATTCAGGGGTGATTTCACTGGGGACAGATGAGACTTTCCTTCCTTCTTGGGGCCCGCTGCTCTCAGCAGATGTCTTTCTTGCACGCTGCTGGGTATCACGGCGGGGGACGTGGGGAGCCGTTTTCACCACCAAGCCCCACAGGCAAGGGCAGGTGTGACAGGCTGGAGCTCCATCTCTGGGGCTCTCCCAGGTGGGACTCATGACCCTCGGGGACTGAGAAGTCAGTACTGCAGGCGTCCTAATGGACTTGAAGCCCATCGGTCAGTCTCTCTCCCTGACTGTTGCTGTTCAAATCCAAACGTGCTGTGTTTTCTCAAGACGATATACCATTCTAAAATGCGTTGCTCACCATTTTTTAAATTACAGCTCATTGAGCTATAATTCACATACCATACAATTCACCTATTTCAAGTGTACAATCAAATGGCTGTTCATATATTCTCAGAACTCTGCAACTGTCCCCACAATTTTAGAACATTTTCATCACNGCGTGCTGCAATTCATGGGGTCGCAAAGAGTCGGACATGACTGAGCGACTGAACTGAACTGAACTGAGGCTGTGAGGAGCAGACTACATCAAAGACATATCACTTTTCTTTTCTCCTTTTCCCCCTACCCTTTACATCCCCCCATTCTCTTTCTGCCTTCTAACCTCCTCCCCTCCATATCCCTGCAGCCCCTAGAACTAAATGTGTGTGCAGTGAGGGATTGTATATCTTACACAGATCTACTCAGACATGTGTTTACTATAATAGAAGCTGATTTCTGAATAAGTAGCTATCACCTGTAACTTAACTACCTATAAAACTCTGATGGAAAATAGCTAGGCATCTAGCCTCTTCACACACAACATACTGCCTTTTGCAATTATACTCTCCCCCCCCCCCCAGGCTAATTTTCTGNATCTACTCAGACATGTGTTTACTATAATAGAAGCTGATTTCTGAATAAGTAGCTATCACCTGTAACTTAACTACCTATAAAACTCTGATGGAAAATAGCTAGGCATCTAGCCTCTTCACACACAACATACTGCCTTTTGCAATTATACTCTCCCCCCCCCCCCAGGCTAATTTTCTGGAGCACAGAGTCTCACTGGGCTCACTTTCTTGCCCAGCCTTCTAAGACCCTCTTGAGAAGGCACTCTGTGCCTTCACCCCCTCGAGAGGGCGCCTGGTGCCTTTGTGAGCAGTGCAAGTCCTGTATCAGGGGCTTTATTGGTTTTCTGCATAAACCAACGAATATCAGCCTCTTTCTCTCTCCTTTACTTTCTTATCGTCGACTCTGGTCCACCAGGTTCTGGTCCGTTAAAGGACCTCAACAGCCATGGTGGTGCAGTTTTATATTCTAAATGTGTAAATTTTGTATTTTGTTTGATAGTGATTGACCCTGAATTGCTTCACTATTTTTTACAGAATAATTTTTTTCCACTTATGCTCTCATCTATTTTTATTATATTATAATTAAAAGGCATCAAATAATATATTTTATCTTTTCTCAATAATCTCTGTTGATTTATAAGGTTTATCTATGGGCTGAATTATGTTTCCTCTCTCCCACAAACCCCCCCCCAACCAAATTCATATATTAAAGTCCTTCATTGCCAGTATGTCTGGAGAATTTGGAGATAGGGCCTATGAGGAAATGAGAAAGGTTAAATGAGGTCATAGGGGTGGGGCCCTAATCCAGTAGGCTTGTGCCTTTATACAAAGAGAAAGCTATAACAAATTTCTCTCTCTGCCAATGAGACGATGGCCATCTGCAATCCAAAGAGAGTCCTCTCACTAGACATTGACCCTGCTGACACCTCGATCTTGGATTTCACTCTACAACAGTGAGAAATAAATTTCAACCAACCAGCCTATGGTATAGAATGTTGATATAGTAGCCCAAGCAGACTAATACAAGGGTCACTCATCTCTGGCTCCTTTCTTTTCTGAAGACTGGCCTTTTCCCAAGAGGGGTAATGAAGTATTTCTTTCATTCCAGAAAATGATCTTTTCTTCATGTGACAGTGGTAGATACGCTATTTTAAAAGTCACTATTTATTTAAAAATCCCAGGTGACACAGTGGTAATTCAAGAATTACCTGCATGCCAATTCAAGAAATACAGGAGACATGGGTTTGATCCCTGGGTTCAAAAGTTCCCCTGGATTAGGAAACAGCAATGCACTCCAATATTCTTACCTGAAAAACCCCATGGACAGAGGAGCCTGGCAGGCTACAATCCACAGGATCTCAAAAAGTTTGAGATGACTGAGCAACTGAGCATGGTTTGAGTAAAAACTATTGCAGAAAAGAAAGGAAAATATATTTTAAACGGAGAAAGCTTTTCCTTTCCTCCTTTCAAATTTTGTGATTAATCAATGAAATTCCACCATCAACATAAGATTGAAAAGAGCTTTCTGAATTTCCATGTGCGAGAATAAGGGTTTATTTTTTAATATTGTATTAATTTTGTGTTATAACTTCATAGAGTATTGAAAGCCTAATTTAAAATCTTGTTATATTTTTCAAGTCTTCAGTTCAGTTCAGTTCAGTCGCTCAGTCATGTCCGACTCTTTGCGACCCCATGAATCGCAGCATGCCAGGCCTCCCTGTCCATCACCAACTCCCGGAGTTCATTTAGACTCATGTCCATTGAGTCAGTGATGCCATCCAGCCATCTCATCCTCTGTCGTCCCCNAATGTTGAGCTTTAAGCCAACTTTTTCACTCTCCTCTTTCACTTTCATCAAGAGGCTCTTTAGTTCTTTTTAACTTTCTTGAGGGAGATAATTCAAACACCAGCAGCCAAATGCCAAAGCTGCCCTAAACTGCCTCACAAAGCTGCAAGTACAGTGGTAAGACCCAGGCTTCAGAATCAGGGTGCCTGGGTGTGATCCATCCTAACTACTTGCAGTTTCCCATAAGTACCATATTTCCCTCAAGAACCTGGGATTCTGGTCCTCAACCCACCACTACCTAGCACTGAGACCTTGAGTCTTTCTTGTCTCTCAATCTGATCCAACATATAATGGCATCCTCTGCCTAGACAACCCCTGTTTATGGCAGGAGCCTTTCTGTTTCTCTTGGAATTTAATCCATGTGTAACCAGCAGCCTGTGTCCCTTCCAGCCCACGTCTGCACAGACGCTTCTTCTCCCTCAGAGACAAAAGACAGTTGCCAGCTTTACAAATGGGTATATACATAGTCGAGACTTCCAGCGTGTTGGATTGAGGAGTCAATTTGCCTGGAACAATATTATCTCTGGACCATGGCCAAGAGAATGTACAGGGCTGCTCTGAGACCTTGTGGGGGCTTCTGGCCCAAGAACACTTCTTAGATTTTATGAGAAAGAAAGACTGGTCCTTAGTTTCCAGGGCAGGGTGGCATTCTAGTCAAAAGGATGTCAGAAGTGGGGTCCTGGCTGATTTGGAGGGGACTGAGGCATTAGCTGCTACCCCAAACCTCACTCTAACCCAGAATCAAGAGAACACATGGATGTTCCCGCATGCCTAGCTCCATCTTCCCATCCCNTGGTCCTTAGTTTCCAGGGCAGGGTGGCATTCTAGTCAAAAGGATGTCAGAAGTGGGGTCCTGGCTGATTTGGAGGGGACTGAGGCATTAGCTGCTACCCCAAACCTCACTCTAACCCAGAATCAAGAGAACACATGGATGTTCCCGCATGCCTAGCTCCATCTTCCCATCCCTGCAGGAGGGCCTGTTGGAGACTGAAGGTCAAGTTCCCCATGGATCCCATCTCTCCCAGGCTTCAGGAGCCAAGAAGCTGCCAGGAATTTCTCTAGGCCTCTGGTTCTTTATTGGATCGGGAGGGAGGCTATTCAAGCTCTAGTTCTGGCTACCCCACCAACTTTCCCCTGTAGCCTTGACCAAGTCCTTTTCTTTTTTGTATTTCCTTCTCATAAAATTAAGGTGCTGGGCTGATGGTCTTGTCAACTGTCTAGGTCTGATACTCCACAGGCAGAATATTGGTCTGAGGGTGTGGGAAGCCCAGGCTAGGAATTTCAAATCCATCCTAGGGGCTGCTCTTCCTGATCCCTGTCACATATTGCCTCCCTCTGGTGCTCAGGGTCCCCAAGGCTCTGATTTCAAGATTAAAGGCCAACATACCTACACTAGGACTGTATCTCTCTCCTCCTCCCCAAGCGGGGGCTGGTACTGAAATTCTCCCTCTGCTCCTTTCTCTGCCCAAGGGGTCCTGCCCCACTTCCTTGCTGTCCTGTAATAACCCCCTCTGGACCTGGGAGATGCAGGGTGAGATGGGGATGGTTTTGCAGGGGCTGCCTCAGCCAGTCACACCAGCAACTTCTCTTAAACTCTGCCTCCCACTGCTGCCAGAGGCTGTGATCTGCTAGCTGATTACTGCCCTGGGCCTTACCCTCTCGGCAGCCCTGGGTTTCAGTACCTGGGAGACAGGCAGGGCCAGCTGGAGCCCTCAACTGACTTTCTACTTTCCATTTAAGGACAGCACTGATGGCAGGTGAGGAGAGATGTGGAGAGGAGGTGGGGACCCCATCTCTTCTGCAGTACCCCTGGGTTCTGGAGTAGGAGTGCCTGGGTTCAAATCTCCATTCCACCACTTTCTTCTGTAAGTTCTCAGATAAGCTACGTGATCTCTCCAAGTCTCCTCTTCCCCATCCGTAAAGTGAGGGCAAGAATAAGAATACCTCCCTTATAATGTTGACTTACAGATTTCACGAGATTACAGAGCCAGCGCAGGGCTTGGTCCATTGAAAGCCCTCAGTAAGAGGTTGACTGTTGTGCTATGATGATTATTTTTTTGTCCTCGGACTGAATGGAATCTCAGTATTCTCAATCATCCTTCTTCTTCCTCCAGGTCAATGGTTCCCAAATCTCTCTGCCCATTTAAACCACCTGGAATTTAAAAATTCCAAAGTCTACACTACTCCCCAAATGAACGAACCAGTTATTATGAGTGGACACAGGCATCAGTGGTTTCTGAAGTTCCTCAGCTGATTCCATTGTGTAGCAAATTTAGAATCCGTTACTCTGTGCTGTCCAACCAATTGAAGGGTTTTTCTTTGGGGACAGCAGTTTGTCCTAGAAAGCTCATCCACCGTCTAACATTTTCCCCAGGTCAGTCTTCTGGACAAGCAAAATCTCCCATTTCACTTTAAGCCAGTTTTCTTTTGTGCCGAGGGAGTAGAATAGTTTTCAGCCTATACCAAACACTCAGATAGTAGTAGTTGCCGAGCTCCCCTTGCCTCAGCCCTTCAAGGGAGGGACAGTAGCTCACCAGGGGTCAGCCAGCTCTCAGATAGGGGTGTTGGCCCTGGATGCTGGCAGCTAGTCACAGCTAGAGACCAAAGGGGTTTTCTAAATTCTGCTTTCTGGGGGTTCCTCTTCTATTTCATCACAATTGACCAAGTATCCATGTTCAGTATGGGAGTAAATATAAGCCTGAGCTTCCTGTTTAGTTGGTGGTAGAGACACACATGGAAGATTTAATTATGGGCATTCTTCATAATAAAAGTGAGTCATGCAAAAAGCATCACAGCAGGTGACAAGTTGGCTCAAGTGGTCTAGAACCTTCAGGAAAGGCTATGTGGAGGTGAGGGGGCAGGGGTACCTGAACCCACTTGTATGACTCTCTGGAGTTTTCATATTTGATCTGAGTTATTCACTAGAGTCACCCTGTGAAGTGAGGGTGATTATCCTTATTTTGCACATTAGGAAACTAAGGCTGAAGGAGCTAAGTCATGGGACCAGGAGGGGCAGAGGCAGGCTGGACTTTGAGATGCCCAACCCAAGGATCTTCCCCACACCACTGCTGCTTTCTACCTGGGTCCCATCATCTTTTCTCCACTTATCCTGATTTCTCTGCCTCGACCTGACTCAGAATCTTTGCCTTCAGACCACTCTCTCTCTGACCCATCCCAATCCCTGGCTCCCCTTTCCTTCCTCTGAGTCTACTGCTTTTCTCCCGTGTCTCTTGGGCCCAGAGGCTGAGGCTTGGCTTCTCTTTCTTACCAAGAGCTCCCTGAGGGGGTTAAGATCAGGACTAGGGCTGTGTAGACCTGAGGTGCCCAGACTAAGGTGGCAAGCATTCTGACTTGGCCAGGACTGTCCTTGTTTGAGCACTGAAAGACCAGGCAAAGAGGGGCCATTGGTCAACCTGCCAGGATCGGAGAATAGCTCTGTCTATGTTTGTTTATATATTATAGCCCTTTGTGCTTTTTCACTTGCCTTATGGGATTGACTCTGTGAGGAATAGATACTCTGATTTCTTTAAGTTTCTGAGATTCTACTGGAGGTGACTTGCCTAAGATCAGTGAAAGCAGAGCTGGGTGCTGCAACCAGCTCTGTGACTGTAAATTTTTAAGCTCACTTTCTCTTTTACATAGAATCTACTAGAGACTGTCCACTAAACAATTGCCAAGCAGTTAGGAAGGCATGGAGGCTGCCCACAGAGTCCCTCCCAGCCCTGGGATGCCGCTCACTGGTGCTCCTCAGCGCTTGTCTTGCTCTAGGTATTGGCAGCTGGGACTTCAGTCTCAGCTTTCACAAAAGTGTTTACTTGTTGCACAAAAACAAAGAAGGACTTAGGAAAAAAAATCCACCTACAATCTTTAATAAACCAATTCACTTCCTATGTTGCTTTTTAAACCTGCCTTCTCGGCACTCTTAATGTTTATGGGTTCATAGCATGGGTACCAGAGAAGGCAGTGGCACCCCACTCCAGTACTCTTGTCTGGAAAATCCCATGGACAGAGGAGCCTGGTAGGCTGCAGTCCATGGGGTCGCTAAGAGTTGGACATGACTGGGCGAATTCACTTTCAGTTTTCACTTTCATGCATTGGAGAAAGAAATGGCAACCCACTCCGGTGTTCTTGCTTGGAGAATCGAAGGGACAGGGGAGCCTGGTGGGCTGCCGTCTATGGGGTCGCACAGAGTCGGACACGACTGAAGTGACTTAGCAGCAGCAGCAGCAGCACGGATACCATTGTATATTTCCTCATTTAATGTTGTATCATTCTGTAATGATAATTTTAGATAATTGTATCAAAGTGGCAAGCCATCATTTAGTCATTTTTCTGAGTCTGGATGTTTAGGGCTTTTCCCCCTCAATAATATTTGTCACTGTCATAAGTTTTGGGTGAAAGTCACCATCCATTTAGTTCCAGAGGGCAAACACACATTTTTTTTTTTAATAGGCTGACACTGATGCATGTTGAATGAGCTTTGCCCACACTTGCTGCCTGGGGTAGTGCTTTCCAAAATATGGTCCACAGGTGCTTTGTTACTGGTTTGAGAGGAGATACATACAAAATATGAGAATGATCATTTAGAAACAAATTGCAAATATTTTTCCTTTTAGCAATGGGACAGTTTTGGGTCTGTTTAATCTAAAAATAAAAAAATACGAGGCTTGTATTTCATATACCTTAAAGAAAATCTTTTGGTTTTCCCAGGTGGTTCAGTGGCAAAGAATCCACCTGTCAAAGCAGAAGATGCAGGTCAATGTGGGTTTGATCCATGGGTCTGGAAGATCCCCTGGCTAAGGAAATGACAACCCATCCCAGTATTCTTGTCTGGAAAGCTCCATGGACAGAGGACCCTGGTAGACTAACGTCCATGGGGTCGCAAACAGGCAGACATGACTGAGTACGTGTGCATGCAAAATAAATCTCCCTTAAGGGTAATTCATTTTTATCCTATTTTACAAAAACATTGGTCTACAAGAGATTGGGATGGGGAAAGAAAAATAAAAAAGAGAGATCTGAGGGTAGTTTGTCTCTTGGTCTAAAAGACCAAGTCTTGCAAGATGCTCAATGAATCTACAACCACAGACCTTTGGTGCCACAGGACGTCATCTGTCCTGCACTTGAGGAACCCGAGTGTGTGGAGTGACACATGATGCACCCAGAAAGTGTGGGCAGCCTTGGACAGAGTCCCCTGCTTTCACTCGCACTCAATGACCACAATACCATGTCACTGGTCATAGCAAACACCCTCTTTCAACAACACAAGGGAAGACTCTACACATGGACATCACCAGATGGTCAACACTGAAATCAGATTGATTATATTCTATACAGCCAAAGATGGAGAAGCTCTATACAGTCAACAAAAACAAGACTAGGAGCTGACTGTGGCTCAGATCATGAACTCCTTTTACCAAATTCAGCCTTAAATTGAAGAAAGTAGGGAAAACCACTAGACCATTCAGGTATGACCTAAATCAAATCCCTTATGACTATACAGTGGAAGTGAGAAATAGATTTAAGGGCCTAGATCTGATAGATAGAGTGCCTGATGAACTATGGAATGAGGTTCATGACATTGTACAGGAGACAGGGATTAAGACCATCCCCATGGAAAAGAAATGCAAAAAAAGTAAAATGGCTGTCTGGGGAGGCCTTGCAGATAGCTGTGAAAGAAGAGAGGCAAAAAGCAAAGGAGAAAAGGAAAGATATAAGCATCTGAATGCAGAGTTCCAAAGAAAAGCAAGAAGAAATAAGAAAGCCTTCTTCAGTGATCAATGCAAAGAAATAGAGGAAAACAACAGAATGGGAAAGACTAGAGATCTCTTCAAGAAAATTAGAGATATCAAGGGAACATTTCATGCAAAGATGGGCTCGATAAAGGACAGAAATGGTATGGACCTAACAGAAGTGGAAGATATTAAGAAGAGGTGGCAAGAATACACAGAAGAACTCTACAAAAAAGATCTTCATGACCCAGATAATCATGATGATGTGATCACTAATCTAGAGCCAGACATCTTGGAATGTGAAGTCAAGTGGGCCTTAGAAAGCATCACTA
>SJYV01011936.1:461469-482961 GCA_006410875.1 Neotragus pygmaeus
GATCCAGAGACCCCTGCAGGCTCGGTGACATTCCCTCAGGCCTCAGAGGAGTTCAGTGTTGAGGCCAAAGCTTGACCTATCTCTGACTGCAGGGTGGCCATTGCCAAAGTCCACCACTGGTCTGTGTACCTGGCCTCTGATACCTGGGTGAAAGCTGGGGCCAGGACACAGTGGGTGAGTTGGGGGTGGAGGGATAAGAATGTTGAGGTCCAGAGGCAGCCAAAGAGGAATTCAGCAGAGCAAAGTGCTTCTGACTGCTTCTGATCACCTTGGGTGAGACATTTGGCTGAATATCATCACACCTCAGGTATAGGCAGGGACTAAGAGGGCTTGATGGGAACAAGGAGATGACTGATGAAGGAGACACCACTGAGAGGTCAAGCTGTATCAAAGGCAGGAAGAAGACAGGGTTGGGGATTGTTGAAATGGCCATAGGCAGCTGATCTCCTGAGACTCTGATTTGATTGTGGTTCCTGCCATTAACAGGACATCTGTTCAGGTTTATGGCATGGGGCTGAGGGCACAGGCCAAAGTTCAAGTGACTATGGTTTCCTGCCCTTCCCTAAGGGCCTGGACTGTGATGAGCACGAGGAGAGTACTTATCCAGGAGGGCTCTGGCCTGGCTGGAAGAGAGAAGGCTTCTATCACAGTGGCTTCTGACCTGATCTTCCTGCTTTTACCTTTAATCGTGTACAGCCTATTCTCAGCACCACACCAGTGCCATCCTTTAAAAACATACCACATCACTCCATCTGAACCCTCTGTTGGCTTCCTGTCTCATCAGAAATAATATCCATGATCTTATTAGGCTCTATATGATCTGGCCCTCTAACCCATAGCTGCTGCTAGTTCCTGGCTTGCATTTGTGAGATTGAGGCCACATTGCTGCTACTGGGTAGAACCACTGTCAAACCGCAAGGTTTAGTGAGCAGAGTGAAGGCAGCAACTTAGCTCACCAAGGTACAACTCAACAGCGTGACCCTGTACACCTTCTCTGACTCGACTCCTGTCTGCCTTTTGCTCACTGGCCTGCTATTACATCCCTCTTCTTCCTGTACCCCACCATGGACCTGCCTCAGGGCCTTTGCACTTGCTATTCCCTCTGCCTGGAACTCCTCCCTCCAAGGAGTGGTCCAGCCGAACCCCTCATCTCCTTCAGGTCTTTGCTCACACACTGCTGTCTCAGTGAGGCTTCCCTGATCTCCCTATTTAAAGGAGTACCCCATATCAGCATCCCTACCCCTCATCGGTGTGTTACTTTTCTCCACAGCCCCTACAGCCATTCAACAAACTGTGTAGTTCACATTTGTTTCCATATAGTCATCTCTTCAAATAGATTGTGAACTCCTAGAATGCAGGTATTTTTTCTGTTTTATTTATATCTGTATCTCTAGCCCCAGAATACTGTCTGGCCTCTGACAGCTGCTCAATAAATACGTGTTGAATGAAAAATTGAGTCAACCCTTCAGGTGTCAAACTCGGGCTCTCAGAGAGTGGGAATGGAGACAAAGGCTGTTGTTGTTTTTTTAGAATCAATGGCAAAGGAAAGGGATCCCCAGAAAAAAAGGATGAGGGACCCAGTTCTTCCCACAGAGACAGTGCCCTGGCTTTGTTCAGCTGAGCTTGAACCCTCTGTTCAGGGCAATGAGCAGGGTGGATGATCGATGCTAGCAGCAATGCCAAAATCTTAGCATCTCATTAGTCCATGGTGTTTATGAAGTGTCTTCTCTGTGCTGGGTGCTGTGTATCTACGGGTCTCAGCACCTGGTGTCCACTGGAGAACAAAGCCTGCCTTCCTGGGACTCACATCCCATTGTGGGGAGGAATGTGCTAAAAAGCAAAAGACTGAGATCACGATAGATGCCACGGGGGAAACGAACATGGGGTTATGAAGGGGAGACCCCAGGGGGTGCCACCCTAGTTGAGATCTAAAGGGAGACTAAGACTTCGCAAGGCAAAGAGTTGGGGAGACCTAGGCTGCTGGAGGCACTAGGAGGTGACTGGGGTGTCATTTGCAGGGGGAGAGGGCCACAGGAGGTCGAGTGGGGTGTGCTTTATCCAGGAAGAAGCTTAACTCTGCATGATGTTAAGTTTGATCTGGGTTACCTGGGCTTCTCCTGAGTACTGCTGCTGGGACACAGCCCAGCAGTGTTTAGGGGCACCTGGGGAAAGATCATGATGGCTTTCAGTGATTTTTACAGTGGTTAAATCTCATGAAAATTGCCTGGCACTCCCTGAAGTCAGCCTCTGACTCTGCAGTTTGGGTGACCAATGAAAGCCATAGTGTCTTCGCCTGGGGTGGGGGCTTGGCTAAGCCCTTAGCACTCAGAATTGTCCCACTGCCCCCTCATTGTTTGATACAGAGCTTCCCTGTGGGACCATAAGATTCTTTCCTCTGGTCCCCACAACGCAGAGCACAGTGCTGCAAACGAGCACCCAGTCTCTCCCCTCTCTGGGATCGCCACCAGAGTGACAACTGGCCAGGTGGCAGGGATTTCTCATGGGGATGTCACAAACCAGGTGGACAAGCTGTGAGGGCGGCTGCTTTATCTCTTGCTTTGATAAAGCTAACAAAAACAAGCCATGGGAAAGAGTATTCTCTGGGCACATTCCAGCCTACAACCAGAGCCAAAGGCGTTAACAAGGGCTGGCTGCTCAGATGGACAGTCTCAAGGCTGGGAATTCTGTCCCCCCTCAACTCCTTAAGCATTGTGGAGCACGTCTTCATGGTTCTCCTCTGATAACGCGAAAGAGTGTGTTAGCCTCCTCCCCCACCACTCCCCACAGCTCCTGGAGGGCATGTGTGTGTGTGTTTGTGTGTATGTGTGGGTGGGTATGTGTTTGTATGTGTGTGTGTGTACGCACACCTGAGCAAAGCATGGAGAAATCCACTGTCCTCGCTTAAGGCACGGGAGGGGAGACTCCCCCTGCAGGCGGCCGGTGGAGGTAGGACGAAAATTGATCACCATCACGGGAAGGACAGTCCAGGACTGGATCTGCACAGCCGGCCAGTTTCTGGAGCCTGCACTTGACCTTCATGTGTGCAGCTTTGCGGGAAGAAGCAGTGAGAACACAGGGTGAGGTCTGCTGTCCATCCTCTGTGCTAATGAAGGAAACTGCAGCATGGGGATTTCCCAAATACTAGTTCGATCCCTGAGTTTGGAAACACCTATAAAAGCATTTATCGGACAGTAATGAGGTTAGTTATGGCTCAGATGGTAAAGAATCTGCCTGCAATGCAGGACACCCGGGTTCAATCCCTGGTGGGAAGATCCCTTGGAGGAGAAAATGGCACCCCGCTCTAGGATTTTTGCCTGAAAATTCCAGGGACAAAGGAGCCTGGCAAGCTATAGTCCATGGGGTTGCAAAGAGTTGGACAGAGCCGAGTGTGCACCCACAACTCGCACACAGGCAACATCAAAGTCCTTACTTTGGGGCACTAGAATGGATCACATAACTTAAAAAATGTACCTCCTTTAAAAATTCTGTCCAAAATTCTTTTCCCTCTTCGGTTATTACAGAGTACTGAGCAGAGTGTCCTGTACTATACAGTAAGTCCTTGTTGGTACCTATGTTAAATATAGGAATGTGTAGATGTCAATCCCAAACTCTTAATTCAAGAAAAGAATGGATACACGTATATGTGTAACTGAATCACTTTGCTGCACACCTGAACCCGACACAACATTGCCCATCAACTACTCTTCAGTATGAAACGTGGCTAGAGTTTCATGGTTTTTTTAAAAAAGTTCTGTCTGGGTTATGAGAACGTTTAAATGAGGTGACCTTCCTGAAAAACACACTGGGCAGCAATAGAGATGTGGGTCGCGGGATGGGGGCGCCTGGGCTAGTGTGTTCAGGAATCAGTTGAATATTCAAAGGTGAAATTATCCCTCCCCTCCTCTTATTTTCTCTTCTCCTCAATCACATGAAGTGTTTCAGCCACAGAGAGACATGAGCCGTGGGTGTGCTGGTGTTTCAGATGCTCTGGGTCACCATTTCTTGAAGTTGGCATGGGGAGCTGCGGGCAGGGATGGGCAACTCTGCCACGTGAGCTGATAGAACCAAAGGAAACAGGGTACCACTCGGATGGAGCCTTCAACAGCAGAGCTCGATTAGTGTAATTTTTTGGCAGGTTGACCTTACAGCCATTGGTCAACCATCAGAAACCATACTGAATTAATTCATGCATCCTCGTCCTAGAAAAAGAGAGCCTTCTGACCCCCGGAGGGGCATCCTGATTCTCTGAGGTCTGGATATGTTCTGGGGCTGCACCTGCTTCTACCCATGGGAGTGCTACTTGGACCCACGGCTTGGGGGTGAACTTGGAGGTTTTCTGTTCTTTTAGGTGCGATTTCTGGAGCAGCAGAATCAGGTGCTCCAGACAAAATGGGAGCTACTGCAGCAGGTAAACACATTGACTCAGACCAACAACCTGGATCCCGTCTTTGAAAGCTACATCAGCAAGCTGCAGAGCCAGGTGGATTTTCTCAGAGCGGAGCAGATGCGCCAGAGCTCGGAGATCAGGAGCATGCAGGATGTTGTGGATGACTACAAGAACAAGTGAGGCTCCAGGAGGAGCGAGGGGGTGGGGAGGAACAAGGCGGGGGACTGGTTTATGGGGCAAGGCTTACTGTGAGTGGGTGAGGGGTGGAGGGGCCCTGGACATCAGGCGCAGCCAGGCAGGCTCTGCACCACTGCACGGCTGCATGGGCACCGTTTTGCACACGGTAGCCCAGGAGTGATGGTATTGCCAGTCAGCTCTCAATTATATTGGGTGGGGAGGGGAAGCAGAGGGTCCTCATGGATGTTGGAGTCACATAAGCCTGGGTTAGCCACTTTCTGACTGCCTGCAAGGTCAGCTTTCTAAGCCTTTGGTTTTCACATTAGTAAAGTAGGGATAGTGAGTACCTTCCTTGTTGAACTGTTGTGAGGGGGAGATCTGTGGCCTTCAAATTTGAGCGTGCACCAGCTTGTTGAAATCAGATTGGTCTGGGTTGGGCCCAGAGGGCTTTTATTTCTAATATACTTCTAAGTGATGCTGATGCTGGTGGACTGGGAGCCACATATGGGGAACCACTGGTTTAGATAAAATATTCTTAATAGTTCTTAGACTGTTTTTGCACATTTGAAGCACTCAATAAGCACTAGCTATTATTAGTAATAATGGTAGGAGTGACATGACTTACTTAATTCTAAGTCAGCTGCTCCTGTCCCATACAGGCAACTGAGCAGCCTCCTCCCCGGTCCCGCTCCCCACCTTGCTGGGGGTGTAGGGTGCTTCTCTTAACATCATCTTGACGTGCTTACTTCGTTGAGCAGTCACATGTGTGTGAGTCAACAAGGGGGAAATGAAATGCCCACTGAAGGTGACAAGGGCAGAATGGCAGGTGAAATTTTTTTCTTTTAAAAAATTTAGTAAAAGTGGTTGTTATTTAGGTTGTCATTTAAAAAAATGATCGAACTGGACGAATGTACAAAGGTAAGATATTAAAATAAAAAGGACATTTTGGGGACGTTCTATGTGGCTCTGGATTTTCCACATTGTGGAGTTGTGCTCTCTGTTGACCTGGAGAGCCAGGAGGTGGCCCCAGCTTCTTGTCAGAGAGAGTGGCAGGCGCTGGCAGGGCACAGCCAGAGTCCAGGACCGGAAAAGTTTGGGCAATTCCGAGCCTCCCACTGCAAGGAAAAATCTCAAGGAGCCAAGGTCAGCCCTTGCAGCCTGTCTGTGTTTCTGACCTCCCCCAACAGGTATGAGGAAGAAATCAACCGGAGGACTAGCAGCGAGAATGACTTTGTTGTCCTAAAGAAGGTGAGGGATGGGGGTGTCCAGAGGGGGACTGTGGGTTCAGGAGGCTGAGAAGAGGCAGGGACTCCTTTGGGATGCAGTAGAACTGAGGGGTGGACAGGTGAGCTTGGGGCCAGCTTGTCGAGGGTGTTTCCTAAATGCTGGGGCCCTGACCCTGAAGCAGTAAGTCTCAAAAGTATGTTGCTAATATGAATCTTGAAAAATTTTTGAGTTTTTAATCTCTCCAGAGTCCTGAAAGTGGAATTAAATTAATGGGCAGCATGTGAGTGTGTTGTGTGGGGGCCTTAGGACCTGGGGTATTTTGCATGACTGGTCAGGGTGAGGAGCTGATGAACACTTTCTTCTGGCCTGGAAAGCCCAGGTTTGCTGGCTCCTTATTTGAGTGAGGAGAGGAAATTTGCAGGCAAGGAAATAAACCCAGAGAGGCTCTGCCATTTGCCCAAGGCTGCCCAGACAGCTGGTGGCAGGGCAACCGAGTCAGACTGTCTTCGCTTGCTGTTCAGGATGTGGACTCTGCTTATCAGGGCAAAGCTGACCTGCAGTCCAAGGCAGACACTCTGCTTGAGGAGGTCGATTTCCTGAAATATTTATTTAAATTGGTGAGTGAATATCTCAAATATTTCTATGAGATGATGAGCTCAGTCCTCATAAGAAACCTTTCTCCTTTCTACATCTGTCAGGGGGTATGGGATGTAAGAGGGGGAGGTCTGACACCCAACCTTACCACCTGGTGGTGCCTCTCCCCAGTCACCTCAAGTCTGCAGGCCTGGAGTCAGAATCATTTCAACCCCCAAAGCTCAGGATTCCGGGTGGGGCCCTGGAGATGGGAGGTGGGAGATGGTGAGACAGTCTCTGCTTCTGTCTGGAAAGGACACATGGAAATGCCCAGGACACATACGGGGTAAAACCAACTGGACAGCTTCATCAGCGCTGGGGAGTAGATGGGACCATGAGGGAGAGTGTGGGTCTTAAAGGGACACAGATGAAGACTGGAGAGGTGGGGGTAACACACTCCTCCCAACCCTGCTCTAACTTGGAGGTGCCTTCTCTGGACTGGATGCTGTGCTGGGAGCTGTACTGGGTCTTGGGTATCTCCAGTCTGTAGATGAGAGAACAGGGGCACTGAGAGACTGAATTCCTTGCTCAGTCACCCAGCTGGTTAGCAGTGGAGCCCAGATGCTAAAGCGAGCCTGAGTGTCTACACACATGGAGTCCTTTCTGCTGCCTCTGGGAGCTCATGTGATCTCAAGGAACAAGCCTGCCTGGCTGGGGGTCCAGCTCAAGATGGCGGCCAAGCCAGAGTAAGGCGGGATGGATTGTCCAAGAAAGGCATGATGGGCAGCTCTGAATTCAGGCTCCCTTCTCCTCTGAGCCTAGATCTGGATGCCTGTACTTTTAAGAAGGTCCCTCTGGGCACACAACAGTGATTCTAAGAGCTTTTCCCAGAGAGCTTTTCTCTCTTAAGTCTTCCCCAGAGAGCCTTGATGGGAGCATAGAGGGAAACTGAGGTCCCAGGAGGGGAGTGGAAGAAGTCAGCCTGTGTTCCATGCCTTGCAGGAGCTGTCTCAGATGCAGACCAACATCACCGACACCAACGTCATCCTGTCCATGGACAATAACCGCTTCCTGGATCTGGATAGTATCATCGATGCCGTGAGGATCCAGTACGAGGAGATTGCACAAAGGAGCAAGGACGAGGCTGAGGCCCTGTACCAGACCAAGGTGAGCATC
This sequence comes from Neotragus pygmaeus, assembly GCA_006410875.1. NCBI lineage: Eukaryota > Metazoa > Chordata > Mammalia > Artiodactyla > Bovidae > Neotragus > Neotragus pygmaeus. The sequence continues at coordinate 469,010 of SJYV01011936.1, forward strand.
ACCACCCCCAGCCCAGGCCTGGTACCCTGAACCGAGCACACCTCCCAGAACTTGTCTTTTTCTTATTTCTAAAGTAAAACATGTTTGCTATAGAAAATTTCAAGATTACGGCTAAAGATTACTCATATCCCACTACCACTATGAAATGTCAGCATATATCCCACTTGTTCTTTGTAGCTAACCTTTATTGAAAACTCATGCTTATCAGGCACTGCACTAAGTGCTTTTATACATAGAATTTCATTAACTCCTTACAACAACGCTATGAGGTAAAGATTCATTTGTTGTTTTACCAATAATAGAGCATGAGGTTACCAGTTTCCCTTGGCTCTTATAGTTGGGAAGTAGCAGAGGCAGAATTTAATTAAATTCAGGTGCACCATCTAAACATCCATGCTCTCAGCCACCATGATGTTTTCTTGTTTTTTCATAATGATATCTTTAAAAATATCTTTTTATATTTTTCTCTTTCATTTATTACTTGTGAATACCTTTCTCTGACATTAAATATTTGACATTTTTAAGAGCAGTGTGGTATTGCATGGTAAGAATATGTCTCCAGTTTTCAGGTAAACATCCTTGTAGCTAAGTTTTGGGGCACACCCTTGGTGACTTGTTTAACATAAATGGACTTGGAACTTTCTGGAGGACAAACACGGCGGTTAAAGAGTCAAAGGCCAGTCACTCAGTTCTGAACACCTGGAGCTTGAGGTCTGTTTTGTGGATTACCTGTGACCGTCTCCAGTCGTGGCTGGCCTCTATCCCACTGTCCTGCAGGCAGGTGTTCTGAGTGCCATGGGGTCTGGCAACAGACTGGGGAGATAGATGATCAACAGTGAAGACTTCAGAATGCAGAGAGGCCCTGGAGTCCATGCTCCCCCTAGTTTTCTTCAGAGGCACCCCGCTCTGCTTCCTCTGTAACAGTCATCGAGCGCCTGGTTTTGTCGATGGCATGCAGGTGGAAGTCCTCTTGATGGGGCCCATAGATACAGGAATGGAGATACAGAGGAAAATGCGAATCAAGAGGGAACATGCTGAGGGCCTCTGAAGATGTAAGGTCCTGAGTGTTAGAGAAATCACTCTGGAAAAGGGGAGGAAGGAATATGGTGGGATGGGAAAAGTGAGAGGGGCTCAGTATGGGCAAAGTTTAGACGTGGGAAAAAGGAGGTAAAAGGGGGCATCAAGAAGCAGGTTTGTCTTGTTTGGTCCTGATTCTGAATCTCTGTCTCGAGATATAGGCATCTGTGTGTGTGTGTGTGTGTGTGTGTGTGTGTGTGTGTGNGGAGGAAGGAATATGGTGGGATGGGAAAAGTGAGAGGGGCTCAGTATGGGCAAAGTTTAGACGTGGGAAAAAGGAGGTAAAAGGGGGCATCAAGAAGCAGGTTTGTCTTGTTTGGTCCTGATTCTGAATCTCTGTCTCGAGATATAGGCATCTGTGTGTGTGTGTGTGTGTGTGTGTGTGTGTGTGCCTATCTGTGTGTGTGGTGTCACAGTTCAGATGAGGGAGGTTTGGTACAAGTGTGAGCGTGTGTATGGGGGTCACAGCTCTAGGGAGGCTTACTCTGGGGCCTTCCCTAAGGGAGAGCAGCCTTGGGCAGGGTCTGGGAAGGCAGAGTCACTCCTTCCTGGAGGAGTGTGTGATGAGCAGCAGGCTGACCATGATGCTGCCCTTGACCCTCAGTACCAGGAGCTCCAGATCACAGCAGGAAGACATGGAGACGAGCTGCAGACCAGCAGGATGGAGATCTCCGAACTCAACCTCACCATCCAGAGGCTGCAGGCAGAGATTGGCAATGTCAAGAAGCAGGTGAGATGTATGCTCAGGGTGGCTGATCAGAGCTTCTACCTCCCATGACTCCCTGCCTCATGAAGCTCTGGAAACTCATGCCCCACATGATTCTTCTCCTTGACTCTCCCGAGTAGATCGAGCAGATGCACACCATCATTTCTGATGCAGAGGAGAGGGGGCATCAGGCCCTCCAGGATGCACAGCAGAAGCTGCAGGACCTGGAGGCCGCTCTGCAGCAGTCCAAGGAGGAGCTGGCCCGCCTGCTGCGTGACTACCAGGCACTGGTGGGAGCTAAGCTGTCCCTGGACGTGGAGATTGCCACCTACCGCAAGCTGCTGGAGGGCGAGGAGAGCAGGTGGGCCATGTCTCCGGTCCAGAGCACAGGCAGGCTGCAGCCCTGGAGCAGTGGGATTATTTAGAGAGGGTCTGTTTAAACAATCCCAGCTTTCCTGGGAAGACTGGTAGCTCAGGGTGAGCAGAAATGTTCAACTCAGCAGCAGAGGACATGTGAGTAGGCAGCATCATTGTCACCGCTGTCCTATTCCCCAGTGCAACGTCCCTAATACCACAATTTAGCCACTGCAGCCAAGTGGTGACCCCCAACGCTAAAAGGCTTCATGAAGATGCTTCAGATTCCCTCTGCCTGCACTGGCTCCCTGACCTCTTTGCTCCCAACACACCTCCCCTGCTCCTGATGTCTCCTGGCTGATGATTGCTTTCCTTTAGGCTTTGCCGACAATGCTGACTGTGTGCACCTTGGTTTTTACAGGATGTCAGGGGAGCTGCAGAGCCAAGTGAGCATCTGTAAGTAGCAGAGCCCAGGAGTGGGGCTGGTTGGGGCTGGGAAGAGGGAGGGCCCGTGAGAAAACTGGCCAGCAGAAATCTGGCAGCGGGCATTTTTGTGTCCAGTCCTACACAACGAAAAGCAAAGTAAGCAAGGACAACTGCACAGCCCAGAGAAATAGGTTGAAATAATGTACGACCTTACTTTTCCTTTGATTTTTATAATGCCTAATAATTAGTAGTGGCTTAGAATTCTTCAGGGTATAGCAATAATGAAAATGCGCCCTACATTCTTTTATATTAGGAAGAATACTTCTGAAATGAGGAGGCTTTGATCCATGCTTTTGGCAAGTCAGATGCGACCAGTGATGAAGGATATAGGGAGTTGCTCTGAGGGTAGGTGCAGGCCGGTCCGCCCTGCCCAGTCCTCTGACCCCCTTGTGGGCTGTCCTTGCCCCCACAGCTGTGCAGAGCAGCCAGCTGACCATCGGCGGAGGTGCCCGGGGCTCTGGAGGTTACAGCGGTGGCGGAGGTTACGGAGGCGGCGGAGGTTACGCAGGCGGCAGCAGCAGTGGAGGCTACGGCGGCGGAGGCGGCTCACGCGGGGGCTTGGGCGGCTACGGAGGAGGCTCTCGAGGGGGCAGCGGAGGCGGTTATGGGAGTGGCGGTGGGAGCTACGGAGGGAGTAGCAGCAAGTACGGGGGCGGAAGCGGCGGCGCCTCCCGAATGCAAATAATCCAAACGTCTACCAGCACCTCCCGCAGGCGAATCCTGGAGTAGAGTGCCAGGCTTCCGGGACGCCAGGCTTCTGCAACGCCTCGCGGCTCACAAGCACCACCTCCTGCCCCCCACCCGCCACGTCCTTCCTGACTCCCATCCCCTTATCTTTTCCCAATGGGTCTCAGCAGTTTTGCCAATAAATTCTACTCTAGACAGGGAATCAGGTGGATAATCCCAAACGGCAGATCTGTTTGGAGGGCACTCACTGGTAGTCCAAACACAGCCAGGCACATTCTCAGGCCAGATGCCTCAGCTGGCCCAGCTTGCGGACACTTGCGGATAATGGAGAGTTGATGTCAAGTATACCAGTTTTCTCACTCCAGGTTCTTTTTCTCACTCCAGGCTCCCCTTCTTGCACCTGGGCTTCTCTGTGAATAATAATCCATTCCTTAAGGCTGGGTTCACAACCTCCAGGATCTAATATTAGCCTGATGACCTCAAGTAGAGCTGATATAATAATAATAGAAATAAGATACACAATAAATGTAATACAATTGAATCATCCAGAAAGCATCTCCCCCCACCCCCTGGTCCAGAGACAAATTATCTTCCAGGAAACCAATCCCTGGTGTCAAAAAGCTTGGGGAACGCTGCCTTAGGGGACTTGAAAATGAGGTCTTTGGGTGAGTAGCTGAGGACAAGGCAGGCCAGCTTGGTAAGCAGAACTTCTGTGCCAGGGGTCAATTCCTGCCTCTTGGTCTGTAGCCCCATCCATTGCTATTGCTGGAGAGTGTGGATTTACACATCAGACACCTGTAAGTCCTGTCTGGTCCTGATTCTGAATCTCTGTGTCAGGAAACATTATCCCTTGGGTTTACAGCCCAAGATGGGGTATCCAGAAAGCAGAAATGCTTGTCTACAAGGGAGGACTGTAACTAGCAGTGAGTGAAGGAGTCGATGGACAGCAGTCTGGTTCTATTCTGCCCTGACTTCCTTTGGAAGCTCCATTCCTTGGAAGTGTGGCCCCGCCTGAGCTCTGCTTCATAATGACTCTCTGGAGAATTGCCCAGCAGGCTGGGCATGTGCAGCCCAGCACCGATCTGTCCAGGTGCCCGATCCCTGAGGAGTTGGAGAATCACACTTGGGTCTTGGGAAGGTTCAACCCTGAACTAGTTTGCAAGCTGCCCGTTGTTTGCAACGTACAGCTTCGTGTTCTTCCCAGACTGCAAAGTCCCTCCTGACTCTTGTTCTCTGTGATTCTCTCTTTGTGAGACTCTGACTGTTTATTTTGGGTGTCACATAAGATACTTGAGAAATGCTGGAGCGGACAGGATGGGGAAAGTATGACCAACTAATGGGGCTTTGTGGGCCTTGAGAGACGGCCGGCTTTGCTGCTTAGATCTGGATTTACCTCTGCTTGTTTGCTGAGTCCTAATACGATGTCCATGTCAGTGACACTCCTGAGGCATCTGCTGGACTCAGTGTGGGTTCCCTAGAAAGTACTGTGACATCTTCTGGTTGAAGGTTGTACCTTGAAGGGCTTGACATTTCTAGTGTCTCTACAATAAACTTTCTGTGTTCTCCAAACTGCTGTTTGATCACATGAGTTTACTCTTTTTTTACTTTCTGCAGGCTTCTGAAATTATTCATAATTGAAAAGTAAAGTTTACAGCTTTTATTAGTTTTTTATTGTATGAATAATAGTTGATCCTCAAAAACCTTGCACACATAATCATACTAATATAAACCTTAAAGTGGCTGATCTTTGAAAAGTCAATTACACATTTGTTCAGGAGGAATTTGTTATGCTCCCATTGTGTGGCAGGCAGTGGCCTATGCACTGGGAATGTGATGTTGAATGAACACATTTCGGAATCTGAAGGCACTCACAACACAAATGGGAAGGGTTCAGTGGGAGAGGAAATTGAAGTGTGGGCCCCTATGAACCACTGGCCTGAGGGTAGAATCAGGGCCATATTGAGGACAGAGGCAGACCCACTGTGCGGGAGCAGTGAGGACCACGGGAGGTGCACATGCTCGGGAAGGGAAGTTTGGTCCCAATAGGCTCTTGAAGGGCTGGAAAGTAGAACAAATGGGGAAACAGAGTCAGAGCAGCTGTGAGGGGCCCTCCAGACAAGGGAATGGTCTGCTCAGAGTCTTGAAGATCAGAAAGTGTGAAAGTGTGTGTGAGTGACAAGGGACAGCCAGGTAGGAGAAACTGAGCTGGAGAGAGAAGCTGAGGCCATTAACTCAGCAGAGCTTATGGTCAGGGGTGTGTTTAACTGATGTCCCTGAGGGAGGCAGAGATGCAGAAAGTCAAGGGTGGAGCAGGTTAAGCCATCACCCTATCCTGTGACATTTCTGAGTCCGTGTAAAGGAGTCACGTAAAAGATGTGACCTGCTTTCTCAGTCTCTGAAGGAATAGAGATGGAATTTGGATATGGGATTCATTCAAATAGAACTGCAACTCCTTTGGAGGAGACATCGTGTTCCCATGTGTACCCCTACATTCTCTTGGAGAAGTTTCTCCCCATCTCATCTGTCTTGGAAGCAAGGCAAGAATTGGGAAAGGGAAATGTGGGCAGAGGGGCTCCCCAAGGGGAGGGATAAAGGGAGCAGACAAAACAATTTCTACACTTAAAAGTCGAAAGAGCACAAAGACCAGGATGGGAAGACACGGATGGACAGCAGTGAGTAGAAACATGATTGACAGTATTCAGCTGAGAGTGATGGCACATGAGAGGGTAGGATGCGCTGGCTTCGAGGACATGCATGGGGACCAGGAAGAGCGTAATGTGTAGAGCCTCCCTTTCTTCATCCGTAGAAACAGCCTAGAAGAGATGACCAAGATGGACAGGTGGGAACGCAGCAGATGTGACTCAATATTAGAAGCATCTTTTAATTAATCCTGATGTGAGAGAGGCCACATGGATTTAGCACATTGTAAGCAGAGGTTGGCTAACCATCTGGCAGGAGGTTGAGTGAGGGAGTGAAGGATGGGTGGGGTTGTGTGTATGGCAGCATCTCACGTCTTTGTTGCCCTAAGAGTTTGTGCAATGAAGCCTGAGAAAAAAGGAATTCTACTCTCTATTTTATATTTGTGAAAATTGAGGTCAGATGCCAAGGAAGGATCAAGTAACGGAGAGGCCAGGAGCTCTCTAACCAGGACTGTTTTCTGGCATCACCAGACCTATTTCAGGGTTTGGATTTGATTATCCCTGGGATCATGCACGTGTGTAGGATGTGTATGATGTTCTTAGGGAATCCAAATTGGCTCCGGAAAAAAACAAGGGTAAGGCCAACCTGAGGCCATCTTTCCCATACTTCTCCTTCTGGGCAGGAGTTGGGATTGACTCAGAAAGCACGGCCCTGCGTTTTCTTTTCAGAAGCTCTGACCATCCCCATCATGGAAGACTTTGTGGGGGGCGGGGGCGGGCAGATGGAGGGAACTATGTGCCTGAATCCAAGGATTCTTGGAACAGAGATTCCACAAAGCAGTGAGATGTGAAGGCCAAGGAGAAGGAAGGATCTTGGACTCTAAGGAGAAGTTTCACATGATATTCTGGGGCTGAGCAATGGGGCTGGGCACTAAAAGAGACCAGAGGAGGTTTCCTGCTACAAACATTATTCCTGTTAGAGATAAGGAGAGATCCCATCAGGAGCAAATGCCTCTCATCTGTAGCTCATCCTGGTGAAAAACATGACTGTGTCCACAGCCCTTTACTATGCACAAAATGCTTTCACATGCATTCTCTCAGATAACCCTCACTGGCATTGGGAAAGTGCTGTGGAGATCACAGGCAGTCCCTTCCACGGGCCATAAGGTGAGCCATCCCTGCTTCTGGTCCATGCTATTCCTACAAGGCAGATACTCAGAGGGAGCGCCGAGCAGACCCATCCATCCACCAGCAGAGGGACAGACAGGTGGGAGCACGGCACCCAGGGCAGCAAGGCTCCCAGGGAAAGTGTGCCAGCTGACCCTCCCTCTGAGAGGCTGGGGCAGGGCGGGGAGCTCTGGGAATCTAAATGTAATTCCACCAGCTTCTCATCTACATAGATTTCGATCTTGAGACATGGTGAAGGGGAGGAGCAACCACGGCTCAATAAAGTTCTCCGTCTGACAAGGCGTACGTTTCTGGGCTGGGAAAGTCTTTGGTCTAAAGAAGTCTCTGAAGAATGTCGCCTCACCCTCAGTGACCCGCCCTTTGGCCCAGGAGGTGTCTTCAAATTATAAGCCAGGGGTTCTGATGGTTCCTCTTCAAGCTCAGTGTAACTCCCATTCTTTTGTTAGAACCACTGCCCTGGTTTTTATCAGCTTTCTGATCAGTCCTGGAAATTGTATGTCTTCAGATTGATCAGTGCTACGTTGCAAGGCTGAGTTGGTAACTTGGGATGCTGGGAGCTTTTCCAGCTTGGAGGATCTGCTCTGAACATCCCACTGCTATGCCTGAAGGGCTTTTAGGGGTGTTCTGGTGATGTGGCCCAGCTTCCACGCCTGTCTCAGTGTGCCCGGCCCCAGGGATCGTCCCCGTCCAACAAAGCAGGCATCCCACAGGGAGGGTTATTACCAGCCTGGTCTCACTCCCTTCAGCTCAGGCGCACTCAGTGTTCCTTTCTGTAGTGATGGGCCCCTAGCTTCCTATTACAGATTTATGGAGCCCCATGATTCCCTTAGGTTTCTTCCCACAAGATGCCCTCATTTCAAGAACTTGAACTTCCTTTCCAGGTCTTTTCACTGTTTTCAGCGAAACATGGGGCTTGTTCCAAAGCTTTTCCTGATTGTTATATCTTCTAGGTCCTTCCAAATGCGAAGGCAAGAGAGATAATCCCTGCTCCTTCTCTCTATCACCTACTACACTTCAGTTTCCCTGTAAGTCAGATACAGTCTCTATTTTATAGATGAGGAAAGCAAGATCAGAGAGGATAAGTGACCTGCCTAGGGTCACACAGCTAGAAATAGGCAGTCAGGAGGTAGACTCTGTGCCTCAAAGTAAGACAATATTTACCTCTCTTCTTCCATATGCTCATCCTGAACTTCCTCTTTTCTGACCTCTGCTCTGCTTCAGCATTGCCAGTGGGTGACTGCTGGGAGTCTCCTTTGCTGACAGTCTTGGAACAGGCTGCCCCTAGCTCTTCACCTGTCTCCCCTGTGTAAGGAGCCTCGGCCCTTGCTCTGCTGACTGCCGGCTTTCAACATTTCACTCCGCCTCCCCATTGTCTGTGATTTTCCTTTAGGCCTTCCAGGCTTTAGCTTTCCCCACTGCCCTGAAATTTTCTTCTCCCACGTCCCTGGTGGAGTCCCACAGGGCTGGGTGGCTTGTCATGGCATGTCTCTCTCCGATGCTTTTCTCAGCCCCATCCCTCGAAAAGCTCTCAAAATAACACCACACTGCTCCTCCCTCTCCCCTCAGCCTGCCTGTGACAGCCTCATCTCGTTGATCAGTTCTAGGGAGGGTGTGTGTGAAGATCCTGGGGATTGGAGGGGCTCTGGCACTCTGGCACTGTTGGGGGTACCCCTCAGGGACAGGAAATCCTGTGGGAAGCTGGGGAAAGAACGGGGCTGAGAAGGCACCCAAAGACACAGAGGACAGTCTTGCTTTCAGAAGGCTTACAAAGCAAATGGGAGACAGCAAACACGTATGCACACAAGTGAAAATGAGCCAACTGATACATCAATATGCATTTGAATCTGGCAGCAACTGAGCTTAGGAAAAGAAACCAATGGAGCAGCTGAGTGATGTTAATCAAAGAACACACCCTGGAGGAGTGGGCCTGTCCACTGCTCAGTGGAACAGATGAGATATAGGCATCTGTCTTCAAGGCCTGCTAGACCAAAAACAGATATCCAGGCCCAGATGCTGAAGAACTGAGATCTTGACTATGGGCAGGAGTTTGAAGACAGTTGCCAAGGCAACTTGAAGGTCTTCCAGAGGAGAGTAGAAGTAGGCTTGGAAGATGGAGTGGTACAGAGAAAAAGGGAAGAAGAGAATTTGGCCTGGGCAAAACAAGCGAATGGCAAGGTCAACATGTGAGCCCTGGTAAGAGGGTGATAAAGCTTTCATCTTTGTCAGGGTGATGCAGGTGGTGGAGGCAGGCCAATGGCAAGATGAGAACCATGGGATGGATGAAGGCACGCGTGTACTTGAGTCTAATGAGTGCCTTGTCAGTTACCACATGGGCACATATTTATGAACATAAAATGTCTTTTTTAAAAAATTGGAAGATAATTTTACAACGTTATGTTAATTTCTATTGTACAACAAAGCGAGTCTGCTGTATGTACACATGGATCTCCTCCCTCTTGGACTTCTGTCTTCCTACCCCATCCCACCCTTCTAGGTCATCACAGAGCACCAAGCTGAGCTCCCTGAGCTATACAACAGATTTCTATAATGTCCTTTCTTTAAAATGGGGCTAATAACTTCTGTCACGTGGACTTTTTGTAATTTTAAATGAATTATAGCTCCTACCACATGACTGGTACCTGTCAGGGTTAGTGTTTCTTTCTGGTTGCATTTTGTCTTTACTTTTATAAATGCAGGGAACACAAATAAGCCAGAAATGAGGGCTTGTGGTTATTATCTTTCTCCCATCTTTGCTTTTTATTATCACCGCACACTCATCACCATCCTGGGGATTCGGCAAGACACAAACTTGGTTAGCAGGCAGCACTTCGGTTTCCAGTCTTCTGAGGCAACCTCAAAAGTAAGCAGTGAAAAGAGAATGGAAGTTTGAATCAGGAACTGCAGGATTCCCAGGAATTGACTGTATGACTTGGGAAATTTTTTTACATTTCTGGGTCTGCCTTCTCACTTTTTTGATAGGCAGGTTAGATGGTGGCATCTTGGAGTGATTCTCTTCCCACTCATTTATAGGAACCAATTCCCCCAGCCCATCCTTGAGCTCTTCTCCAGTTTCAGAGGAAGAACACTTGAATCAGAACCAGAAAACTCAACTTCTAGTCCCAGATGTGTCTTTTCCGAGCTGGAGTATTAAGATGCTGAATCTCTCTGAGTCTCAGTTTTGTGTTTCGTAAAATGGCTTGAACACAGCATGACTGCCTAGTTCTCAGGACTCTTGTAGGAATCGTGTCTGCGTCTATTCTTAGTGAGGTGTAGGGTGCAGATATAAGCTGATGGTTATTTTATGCCTCCTTGTTGCTTCTAGTAGCAGCTAGTATAAGTTTTGCAGTTCTGTAAATTGTCTATGGACTGTTTGACTATCCACCTCTTTGATTCTTCTCTATGTTAGTTTCTTAGTTTGAGGTTGGAAGCATGGATCATTGCAAAGATCAGCTGTGGGCTGGCAGAGGTAAGAATGAACACACACACACTCACACACACATACACATATGCACACCCCTCCAAACTGCTAGAAGGAATCGATTGTGCAGTGATATGTCTCATGAGGGAGTGTGCTGAACTAAAAGGATTTTGATTGCCTGTTAAAAGATGATTAGGCAACAGGCATCACCCTGCCAAGACCATCCCAAGTCCCATTGTTCCCAGTGAGGGATCAGATCTGGATTACTCATTCCCTTAAGAGATGGTTGGTGTAGCAGCTCAAGAATGGTAGCTTTGGGACAGAGTCTGAGACAACAGTGCCATGGAGATGAGGGAAGGGGGTCACTGGGGAGGTGAGGGGCACTTTCTGGAGGAGAGTGTAGGGCAGAAACTGTGGGAAAAGGGGATGGAAAAGGTACAGTGGTGAGGAGCAGGCTGGAGAGGGTGTCCTGGTTCATAACCATAGGGTGGTGGGACCTGATGGACTTCATTGACAACCTCCCTCCTGCATAGGTTGTATTCCCCAGTGGAGCCCTCACACTTGAATCTATGACTGATCAATACCACTCGGGGTAGCTTAAGGCCAGCTGAAGTCAGAGTCCACTGCTCACAGAGTCTTCAATTCTGTATTTACATGCCAGGGTGAGGAGCATGCCTGGCTTCTAAGAAGTGTCAGAATGAAAGTCTGTGTGCCACTACTGCCCATTAAGACTAACCAAGTGCTGCTCTCCAGGAAGGCCCCTGGGATTGTTTCCTGACCTACTGCAATGCCTGCTGGGTCCTTTTGCATCTAAATGGCAGCAAAATCCAGATCACCGACTCGATGGACATGAGTTTGAGCAAGCCCCGAGAGTTGGGGATGGACAGGGAAGCCTGGCTTGCTGCAGTCCATGGGGTCACAAAGAGACATGATTGAGCGACAGAACTGAACTAGCAGCAAAATCCCTACTGAATTCTGAATCTCCCCTTTTCAGAGTAAACTGGAGAAATGTTTTCCAAGCACGTGCACATGTCTGGAGCCATGGACTCAAATGGATAAAATAGGCCTTCCGCCCTTGGAGCTCTCTGCAAGGGAATGGCTTCCCAGACTATCTGATTTTACACACAGTGGGCAGCACACCCTGAATTCAGCATCTGTGCTGTCATATAACATGTGGGTTAGGAGCTTGTGCACTGCAGCGTGGCATCCCCTGTTCAAGTCCCAGCCATGCTGTCTGCCATCTACGTAAACTTGGCAGGCTGTTCAATCTCTGTGTCTCAGCTCATTTTAAAATGGGTAGCATAGCAGCATCTATCTCAAAGCATTTCTTGAAAGTTGATATATATAAAGCTCTTCCCCGGTGACTCAGTGGTAAAGTATCCACCTGCCAATGCAGGAGATGTGCGTTTGATCCCTGGGTCAGGAAAAGCCTCTGGAGAAGGAAATGGCAACCTACTCCAGTCTTCCTGCCTGAGAAATCTCATGGACAGAGGAGCCTGGTGGGCTACACGGGGGTGCAAAAGAGTTGGACACAACTTCGCAACTAAACAACATGTAGATCAGTCCTGGTACCTGGTCAGTTATTGATACATTATTATTAATTAGCTATTCTTACTCTGCTACTGCTAAGTCACTTCAGTCGTGTCCGACTCTGTGTGACCCCATAGACAGCAGCTCACCAGGCTCCCCTGTCCCTAGGATTCTCCAGGCAAGAGCACTGGAGTGGGTTGCCATTTCCTTTTCCAATGCATGAAAGTGAAAAGTGAAAGTGAAGTTGCTCAACTGTGTAGGACTCTTCACGACCCCATGGACTGTAGCCCACCAGGCTTCTCTGCCCATGGGACTTTCCAGGCAAGAGTATTGGAGTGGGGTGCCATTGCCTTCTCCAATTCTTATTCTGGCTTGCCATTATAATTACTGTCATTATTATTATTGATGTTATTACTATTGACATTACTGTTGTCCAGAAGCAATTTAAACCTCTCAGGTCAGCTTTCCTGACTCCCATCATTGTCCTCTCTTCCAAATCTACATCCATCTTTTCATACAGTCTAGGGTGGGTCCTGAACCACTCGTCCTTTGTTTTACAGAATGTATGAAATAGCATGTTTGTTTATCTTATTCTCCATATGCTTTTGTGTGTGTGTGTGTTTTGGGCCATACCTTGTGGCTTGTAGGATATTAGTTTCTGATCAAGGATTAAACCTGCGCTTTCAGCACTGGACCACCAGGGAATTCCCGCCATATAGTTTTTCGACTGGTATTTGCATGCCATCCATTCGCACCTGTTTTCTCCTGCTGATTCTGCCATTGATTTGTTCCTGCTCTGGTCAACCTCTGAGGAGAAGGGAAAGCCAGAAAGCTAGAAAACAAGCATCTCCTTTCTGGTCCTTTCAGAGCACAAACCCACCCACCCATCCTGTTCCATGATAGTTCCTCCTTCTCTGACATTAATGCAGCCCACATATAAAGTTTACACTTAATAAAAGAGCTTCTTTTAATTTTTCACTTATTAAAGACAGCACTTGCTGAGCTCTGAAGTTTGGAGGGCAGATCTCAGAAATGGGTTGAAGAGCTCCTTCTGAGACTCAAGTGTGGGGAGCTGCACCTGCCAGGCTCCAGGAGAATGTGCTGAGCAGCTTCCACAGGCAAGGCAGGAATGGGAACTTCCCTATCTCTGTGACAGGAGGTTATGAAATCCTACCAAGAAGCAGCAGGTGGCAGATGTGGGGTCTCATTTTCCTAAGTTGCAAACTCTCAAAGAGAGATTTTGCCTGATAACAAGATTGCCACACGAGTCATCTTGCATGTGCAGCAACTTTGAGAGCCATCCTGGGAGCTAGGTGTGTAGTGTTTACCATACTGTTGAGGCTGGTAAATATCTTGCATGGCTGCAGGCGAGCCAAACCTTGGAAAGGCACTGCATCTCGCTGACTCGAGGGCCAAGCCCAGCTGGCTGCCTGTATATAAGGGGAAGTCTCTGTGCTCCAGGTAGAGGAGTGTTAGCTTCTTTCCTTTCTCTGGACGTGGCTCCTTCTCTCTCCACGTCAACATGAGTCGACACTTTAGCTCCAGGTCCGGGTACCGTTGTGGCGGTGGAGGAGGGGGCTTCAGCTCTGGCTCTGCAGGGGTGGTCAGCTACCAGCGCAGGTCCACCAGCAGCTGTGTGCGCCGCAGCGGGGGAGGCGGTGGGAGATTTTCTGGTGGAGTATGTGGCGGTGGTGCTGGTGGTGGTTTTGGAAGTCGGAGTCTCATTAACCTTGGTGGCAGCAAAAGCATCTCCATTAGTGTGGCTGGAGGAGGCGGACGGGGCGGTTTCGGTGGCGGTTATGGTGGCGGTTATGGCGGTGGTAGCTTTGGGGGTAGCAGTTTCGGTGGTGGTGGCTTTGGGGGTGGC
>SJYV01011936.1:483038-523582 GCA_006410875.1 Neotragus pygmaeus
GGTGGTTTTGGTGGGGGCGGTTTTCCTGTCTGCCCTGGTGGCATACAGGAAGTCACCATCAACCAGAGCCTTCTGCAACCCCTCAATGTGGAAATTGATCCTGAGATCCAAAAAATAAAGAGTCAAGAAAGGGAGCAGATCAAATCCCTCAACAACCAGTTTGCCTCCTTCATCGACAAGGTGAGTCTATCTGCTCAGTGCACCGGGAGAGCCGCTCCTGTGCCATGTGGGATTGGCCCAGCCCAGGGGTGTTTTGAGTTTGAGCCTCAGGTTTCTATGGTTGGATGGTTAAAAGGATAGTTTGTGGAGTTGTCCTCAGGAGATATATTACAAGTATGTTTGCAGTGATGCCGATGACTAACTTCTCTCTTGGGCAAAGAGGTCTGTAGTCCACATAAAGGAAGATCAATTTGACCTCACCATGAAGTGCTTTTTTTTTTTTTTTTAAATTCAACTCCTGAGCTGAATTTGGCTTCATAGATGTTGAATAAAGATAATAGGAATGAGGTTAATTCAACCTTCTAGGATGCAAACCAGAACTCTGGGAAGGCCTTCCTAACCATAAAAAGGGACTTGCTTGAGTATAAACAGAGTACATGGTGATATTGTAGCCAAAACTGTGCAGTAAGTCAATGTCAAGCACCTCTTGCTGTCAGAAGAGGAGAACTGCACCTTGAGAATTTTCCATTGATACTGGACCGGGGTGGAGAATTTTTTGTGCTTGTATTTCCAAGTATCTGCTCTAGAAAAGAATGTAAATTATTTTTTACTTGATCATCAATAATGTCAACACAATAGATTTGGAATTCACGTTTGCTCAAGGAAAGCAAAACAATTTTTATGGTACTCTACCTAAAATAAAAAAGAAAAAAGGAAGGGAAATCTCTTAAGTATCAAGTATCTGTTTCAAAATATAATTGCGGTAATTTTATATGTGCTTTGCTATTTGGATATGTGCTTTGCTATTTCCAAAGTTCCAATGGAAACTTTTAATTGGCATTTCCAATCTCATCGAAACAGGCTTCTCTGAGTTCACAGTGAGTTGGGTTTTGTTATGAAGATGATGCTAACTTGATCATCTTCTTCCTATATTTTTCCTCTTCCATGGCCAGGAAAATAGGCATTAAAGTTCTTTCCCAAGTGGCTGGGCTTGGCTATGTGGTAGGCCTTGGTAACTCAGTGGTCATAAGACTCATTTCTGTACCATTGGGTAATGGGGTCTTGTGTTCTTAGGTGAGATTCCTGGAGCAGCAGAACCAGGTGCTGCAAACAAAATGGGAACTGCTGCAGCAGATAAACACCTCCACTAGGACCTACAGCTTAGAGCCCTTGTTTGAGACATACATCAGCAATCTCAGAAAGACTGTGGACCAACTGAAGAGTGACCAATCTCGGCTGGATTCAGAATTGAAGAACATGCAAGATCTGGTGGAAGATTACAGGAGCAAGTAAGGATTACTGGCTGGGCTACTTTTGGCTTTTGTACTAAAATATTTCCAGAAGGTAGCAAGCTAAAACTATGAACAACATGTAACAATACTTTTTCATAGATTATAGGAAAGTCAATTTGGCATTTTCAGAAATCTTAGTTTTCTCAGACGCTGGTAATAGTTCAGTGGTTTTATTGCTTAGAAGGTAAGATGTCTTAGGCTGGTTATGACAGGCAATGTTACTTGTAGTCTAGAAAGTTAAATGCTGGGCCTCGCCTCCCCAAATCTCCTCCTCACTTCTGATTTCCTTGCAGGTACGAGGATGAAATCAACAAGCGGACAAATGCAGAGAATGAGTTTGTGGGCATCAAGAAGGTGAGACAATTCTGTAGGATGCCTATCACATTTGAAATAAGTAAGAGTGGAGGATGTCCGATACCTAAGCAGAAAGAGGTCATAATGTGGAGAATCAGGTAGCGGGCCTGAGGAACAGCTAAGGTAGAGATTTCCCCCACCTGATATTATCATGGACCCCTGAACTTGTCCAGACACTCTACTTCTCTAGATCCCTCAGGACTTCCTGGAGTGAGGAGGCAGTTCTCAGCAAGTCAGACAAGATCACTTGTGATACCAAGGGGGTGGGCAGTCTAGGGATAAAGAAGTGAAGATCTCTTGGAAAATCCCCTCCTAGCAGGTGAGAGGGACTCGCCCTGAAAAGACTCTGACTTCGTGATGTTCATGGTTCTTCCAGGATGTGGACGCTGCTTATATCACCAAGGTGGATCTTCAAGCCAAACTTGACAACTCGCTTCAGGAAATTGAGTTCCTCAAAACACTCTTCCAAGCAGTAAGTTCTCTAGTTTCAACCAGGTTTACCGAAATGAAGAGCCTTTAAGCCCAAACCCACTTCTAGTCAGAAGAACAGAAATATACTTTTCTTCTCCTGAAACCCTCTCCTTGTCCCAAGTTGTTCTTTAGTTTTAACATGGTAAGTCACTGAACTGTTATGCCTCGCAGGAGCTCTCTCAGATGCAGACTCATATCAGCGATACCAATGTTATCCTTTCCATGGACAACAACCGCAATCTGGACCTGAACAGCATCATTGATGAAGTAAAAAACCAATATGAAGAGATTGCCCAGAGGAGCAAGGCTGAGGCTGAGGCCCTGTACCAGACCAAGGTGAATGGGCCAATGCCTGTTCAGTTTTCCTAAAGTGTCTTTTCTTGCTATCGAGATTTTTCTCTTACATTTGTGTGCATGAGTCCTGGTGCATTCTGCCACCTCTGAATGACTTGATCTACCACATTTAGTATGAAGAGCTCCAGATCACTGCTGGGCAACATGGAGACAGCTTGAAAAATACAAAGATGGAGATTTCTGAGTTGAATCGGGTGATCCAAAGACTTAGATCTGAGATCGACAGTGTCAAGAAGCAGGTACTTGCTTCCTCCTTCAATTACTCAGTTATGTGGAATGGGTTGGGATGTCCAGGTTATTGGAAGATGTATTCCTAATTTTGAGGCTTACAATCCATATGAAGGTTGTATTGTTATCCCTAGTTCTTTGGTGACTATGGTTTCTAGAGTTTGGCCATGATGCTAGGTTCTCCTTGGGGAAATTTATGAAAATGACCTAGTAAAGAAAGAGATATAGTGGTCATGAGAGTCTAGCCCATGGCCCAAAGTGAGACTTAAAAGATGGTGAGGAGAGGCAACCAGGAGAGTAGGCATCTGGAGGAACATCAGGTCTGTAGGCAGTGAAAGAGTCTCAACTTAGGGCCCAGAGAGGCTGCTGTATCACCTTTATTTAAGGAAGTTGACACAGTGATGTATTATCTCAAGACAGGTGAATGCAGGTCCTGTAACTCTCTGGGAGCCAGAGTACTGGCTTCACAAGGGTGGAGAGATCAATCTGAGACAGAAAGGCCAAGATGGAATTAGGTATTCAGAGAGTGTATAATATACTGGATTCTCCTTTTCCAGATCTCTTCACTGCAACAGGCCATTAGTGATGCTGAGCAACGTGGTGAGAACGCCATTAAGGATGCTCAGAACAAGCTGAATGAGCTGGAGGATGCCCTGCAGAAGGCCAAGGAGGACATGGCCCGCCTGCTGCGCGACTACCAGGAACTGATGAACACCAAGCTGGCCCTGGATGTGGAGATTGCCACCTATAGGACCCTCCTGGAAGGAGAGGAAAGCAGGTGAAGAAGGGACCCTGGGCAGTTGACCACTTCCTATGTGCTTCCTCCCTTGGACACGGGTTGCTGTTGAAGATGCAATCACGTGACTGCAACTGGTCTGGGTATGGGGAAAGGAAAAGCACACAGCACAGAGGAAAGATTTGGTTTCACTTTGGGAGCCAGAGTCCCAGGCTCTCTCTCTCTCTTTTTTTCTCTTTTTCTGAAGGCTGTTGCACCTCTCTGAACTCTTTGAGAGAGAGCAATTTATTCTTCACCTGAGTGTGTGTGTGTTGGTTGCTCAGTCATGTCCAACTCTTTGCAGCCCATGGATTGGGGCCCACCAGGCTCCTCGGTCCGTGGGATTTTCTAGGCAAGAGTATTGAAGTGGGTTGCCATTTCCTTCTCCAAGGGATCTTCCTGACCCGGGGATCGAACCTGGGTTTCCCACATTTCAGGCAAACTCTTTACTGTCTGAGCAACACCTGGGCTGGCTCAGATGTCATCTGACCTAAAGCCAATGCTTTTGTGATGTGGTGGGCATATTTACCTTGTCTAATTTACATGGAGATTTTGCCCTGTTAGTACTGACGCTGAGAAAAATGATCGAGTTCGGGAGGCCAGAGGGAGTAGGATTAGGTTTCAGATAAAGCAGACTGGGGGACTCCCAGGTGGGCAGACTCTTTAAGGACTCTTTAAGATGGCTGAGAGGGCCTGGGGAGGCAGTCTGTGAAGCTGGCATCATGAGTATTATGCTTTTCTTTCTCCTTTAGGATGTCTGGAGAGTGTGTCCCGAACGTGAGTGTGTGTAAGTACAAACTGATTTCTCAGGGCTTCTTCTCGGGTGCAGGTCTCGCTGGTCTTGCTGGGTTGGAAAGGGAGTTGGGGTTGATGATAACCAAATGTTCTCTTGCAGCTGTGAGCACCAGTCACACCAGCATCAGTGGTGGCGGTGGCCGAGGAGGCGGTGGTTTTAGCTCCGGTGGCGGCGGCTACAGTTCTGGAGGCGGCGGCGGCTACGGCTCTGGAGGCGGCGGCGGCTACGGTTCTGGAGGCGGCGGCGGCTCCGGCTCTGGAGGCCGCGGCGGCTACGGCTCCGGAGGTGGTGGCAGCTACGGCTCCGGAGGAGGCAGCAGTGGGAGCCGTAGAGGTGGCTTTGGAGGAAGCGGTGGCGGCTCTGGAGGCAGCTTCAGCTCCTCCGGAGGTCGGTCATCCAGCACCAAGACCTCCGGTGGCAGTTCCAGCGTGAAGTTTGTTTCCACCAGCTATTCCAGAGGGACCAGATAAAGAGGTCCTCTCTCCTCCGTTAGCTTTCTCTCTCCATCACTACCAAATATGCTTCTGAGTGTCCCAGCCTTACTGGAGGAAGAAAAGCTATGGTTACACTGGCTCATCCTATTCCCTAGCTCTGTCCTTTCTGATCTGATTTCCAAAGAAAAATTTTAAATCAGTGACAATCTCAGTCCCTCAGCTAGGACCCTGCTCTGTACTCTGCCCAAGAAACACTTCAACAATCACTGCTACACACATTACATTTCAAAGCACCTCCTTAAGTCAGCCAGAGGAGAGCTGGTCAGACCCGCGGCTTCTTTGCCGTGGACAGAGCACAAGCTCTGGACAGCTCCCTCGTACCCTAGCTCGCACAGCAAGCTCTGTGCTGCTTTGGCTTTGTACATAAGGTGTAAGCCACCTGTCTTTTGTGGAGAGGTCTTAAACTCCCCGTTTCCTGTGTTGCTGCAATAAACTGCATTTGAAATTCTCTCTGTGTCTCCATCTCCGTTGTGCACAGCACTGTCCATCCTGGATGGGTGTTCTGTGGGGAGAAGACGACCCTGGAGCCCCATGGTGTGTGTGTGTGGGGGGTGGGGGTTGGGGCACATGAACACGAGCAAGGTGAGGACACTGGTCAGACAACACTGAACTTTAAACCTTCAACATTTAACTAGAATGACTCTTGCGCAGAGGGTGAAGGTGTCATGAGAAATAGACTAGGGTAGCAGGTTTTACTCATCTGAGAGGGCTTATTTGAAAAGGGCAGTGAACCAAGCAGGTTGGGAAAGAGGAAGCTGGCATTGAAAAGGGGGGGGAAAGTATTATTGGAAAAGGAATTGTTTATGTGGAATAGCCAGTGATGATGTTATCAAAGAAAACTTGGGTCCACTTGCCCTTGTGCAGTAAAGCCCATGTACTGATACCAGATTATGATGAGGGAAAGTACAGTGTTTACGGTAGCTGCCAAACAAGGAGTCCAGGCAACTAATGCTCAAAAGGCCCAGACTCTGATGGCTTTCTGGGAAAGGTTTTGTTTGTTTTGTTTTTTTCCAGGAAAAGGAAGGATTTATCACTTGCAGCAAGTAAGAATATCAGAGATGTTTCCCAAAGCAGTGTCTCCCCCAGCAGCAAAATTGGGAAAGTTTTGGAGTTTCTTAATTTATTTTTAATTGAAGGATAATTGCTTTACAATGTTGTTTTGGTTTCTGCCATACATCAACATGTATCAACCATAGGTATACATATGTCCCCTCCCTCTTAAATCTCCTTCCTACCTCTTCCCACCCCTTAGGTTGTCACAGAGCCCTGGTTTGAGTTCTCAGGGAAAGGTTCTTAAAGACAGGTTGAGGGAGAGGGTTGCAGGGCATGTGATCAGCTTGTGGACATTCGTCTGATTGGTTGGTGGTGACATAACCGGGAGACGAGATCATTAACCTTCTGTTTCCAACTGATGTGGGATCTCCATGCTTGTGGTCAGCACATAGTCAAACTTCCACTTGGTGGGAATTTCAGTATTTGTAGAACAGTTCAAAGTATACGACTCGGAGTATTATCTACAATCCTTGAGGAGGAACTAAAGGTCCTTGACTTTGTTTAATGGATGAACTAGTCTTATTTTCTCTTGCTGGACTGTTTTCTTTGTTTCTGCATTTTCTCATTTCTCTAATTAAACTGATTTTTAGAATCTGGGGAGGGGCTAGCAGGCTAGCCTAGGAAGAGGCTAAAGTTTTTCTGCAAACAAGAGGCAGGCTGAGGACCTAGGGGAAGGTTCTGTCATGGGAAGCCCCCCACCCCCCACTAGAGTCCCACTTGGCTACAATGAGAGGAGTGTGAGTAACATGGGGTCCACAGCTACTACAATCAGAATACAGACTTAGGTATAGGGAGTTCAAGAACCAAGAGTGGGAATGGAGAGCTAGACATTCATTCCCTCTCTCTTTTAGGCCACCATTCAAAGTTCTGCTTAATGTAAGAAGTTCATTTGTGGATATATAGCCCACACTGCTAAAGTAATACAATGGGATAGCATAGTGGCCAGAAGCACGAATGTTTGGAATCAGGAATTCTTGGGTTTGAACCACCACCATTAACGAACTCTGTGATAATGTGTAACTTATAGACCTTGCTACACCTCAGTTTTATTATCTCTAAAATGGAGATAATAATGCCTTCCTCATGGAAATTACTGTGAGAACTGAATGAGATGATAAATGAACATGGCTTAGCATATAATAAGCCCTCAGTGAGTTTTAATGATAATGGTGGTGATGGTGTTGATGGTGATTATCTGGTTGTTGTAACCTTGCTTATTGGCCTCCACATAACTCAGTAGATGTTTGTTCTAAGGAATATCAGCTTCCTAGCAAAAGCTGGAAAAAAAAAAAAGAAACCATGAAAAAGTCTGTCAGTTTTCTGAGGATCAACTTTCTTAGGTTCCTATTAGGAAAAATGTTTCTAGCTCCAGTGTTAGCGAGGGCTGAAGGGGATAAAGAGGGCATAGATCAACATGAGTATCATTTAAGTATCTATCAGTGAATCTGTCCCTTCTTCCTGACCACCTCTTCATCAGAGCTGCTTCCTGTCTGACTGATTTGAGAGTCAGGAAGGCTTTATGATGGATAGAAAGAACAAAAACTTTGATTCAGAGAACCTGGGTTTAATCCACTGTGGTATTTATAGGGCAGACAAAGGAAGATAATCCACAGCCTACTGGACAGGTGGATCCTTGGACAAGTCATTTGATCATTCTGAGCCTCAGGAGTCTTGTAGATGAAGTGGGGGTGAGACATTTGCCTCTAGGCATCAAGAGGATAAGAGACGCAATACAGAAATGCTTTGTGAACTGTGAGCTTGTAAAACAGTATTTAAATGAAATTAAAAGGGAGTGATGAATGAGTAGAAGAACATGGTTGGTTGTCAGGGCCACCAAGGGGAGAAGTATCCTGGCAAGGTCACTGTGACACAGTGGTAGCTTGTAGGGACAAAACATTGGTTTTGTTAGTGAACCCAAGTTGAATCTACTTCTGAGGCCTAGTATTTATAAGCCAAACATAAGAGATGGAGACATGAGCCAGGATATCTGTGTATTAGCTTGTGGGAAACCTGTATTTTCAGTGGCTGAAATACCAGAGCCACCCCACCCTCTTATCAAGATGCCTGGGAAACTAAATTACTCACAAGGGGTGGCTTGGTACTTGTGGATTTAGAACAATGGGAATTGGAAGGCTTTGAGGGAGCTGGCTTCCTCTCCTGCACGGGAGGACAGACCTCTGAAATTACCAGACACAGTTCTGGGGACACTGTTGAATGAATAGTGATGTATTCTAGCATTCTGGCACACACTTCCTAATCTCTTTTTAAGTTAAAAGTTTCTTTAGTCATATGTCAGTATTGGGAATACCCTTGCTTGCTTCTTTTGAACCTAGGTTTTCTTGGTAAGATCAGACATGAAACAGAAACCACTACAATTTATAGTGAAACTTATCAAAATTGTAAGGTCACAGGACTATATGAAATCTCTGTGTTAGTATATAATAAAGAACTAGATAAGATGGTTTGATGGCATCACTGACTTGATGGACCTAGAGCAAGCTCCAGGAGTTGGCGATGGACAGGGAAGAAAGGCATGCTGCAGTCCATGGGGTTGCAAAGAGTCGAACATGACTGAGCAAATGAACTGAACTGAAAGAACTAAAATGAGTATGATCAAGCCCTCAAATGCATTAGTACGAGAAGGACAGCAAAGGAAAAATCTGGATTCTGATCAGTTCAACAAATAGTTCCTACACACATACTGTATGTCAGGGACAAGTCAAACATTGGAAATACTCTGATGAGTGAGACATGGTTCTTGCCCTCAAAGGCTTGGGTGATAAGAAGTATGCCAACGTGTCATTATGATGCACACAACCCACGCAATGATAGAAACACACACCAGGTATGGAAATGGTATATACAGAAGTGAGAGTGATAACAAGAGATGCCTGGCAGGGTTTTAGAGGATAAATAGGAGTTTTTCAGGCAGTCAAGGAAGGTCAAGACAGACAATGAGATTTAAGGTAGAGGACACTCCAGGCAGAAGGAGTACAAGCAAAGACAAAGACAAGAAAGAGTGAGATTGCATGAAATAATTGAACATCTGAAGGATCATAAGATTACTGACAGTAAATGAAGGTGAAGAGTTAGATTCAATCAAGAAAGGCCTTGTACTCATTCAATAGAGTCTAGGATCTAGATGGTGGGGTCAGTTCTCAGATGGGGTTTTGGGATCTACTGGCTTATTACAACATACTAAGGGAGGAAAGGGGGTTACATTATGCTACTTGTAAGAACTGAGCATGAACCACAGTTTGTCATGTACTTGAGTATTTTTGTTGTTCAGTTGCTAAATTGTGTCAGACTGTTTGTGACCCCATGAGCTGTAGCACGCCAGGCTTCCTGAGACCTTCACTATCTCCTAGAGTTTGCTCAAACATGCCCATTGAGTCAGTGATGCCAGCCACCCAACTCGTCCTCTGTCGTCCCCTTCTCCTTCTGTCCTCAATCTTTCCGAGCATCAGGGTCTTTTCCAATGATTGGTCTCTTCACATCAGGTGGCCAAAATATTGGAGCTTCAGGTTCAGCATCAGTCCTTCCAATGAATATTCAAGGTTGATTTCATGAGTTTACCCTAAGAAATTTGATTTGCCAATGGATGATCTACTTGTGGAACTGTCATTTTTTAAAGATCCTTTTTTTGAGAGAAGCTGTGACAGATAAGGAAGAGACAATAAAGGGATTTAATGATTGAGTGACATGGTTAGATTGGTGTTTTAGAGGGATTACTCAGACCAGACTGAATGAGTGTGAGTGATAGTTGCTCAGTTGTGTCTGATTCTTTGCAAACCCATTGATTATAGTCTTCAGACTCCTCTATCCATGGAATTCTCCAGGCAAGAATGCTGGAGTGGGTTGCCATTTCCTTCTCCACAGACCCAATTGGAGGGGCCCATATTGAAGGTAGGAAGACTTGTTAGAGGATTATTCCAAACACGCAGGCAAAAGACAATCAAGGCTTGCATCTCAGCTCAAATCCTTAGAGGTGGCAGAGTGGCCAGAAATGAGGATCTGCATTCCAGAGGTGGTTAGGAATTGAATCATCAGGGCTTGGTGATGGATTGGATATGGGTTGGGGAGGTGGGTGAGGCAAAGGGAGGAGTAGAGGGTGGTTCCATGTTCCTGGTTTGGATAATAACAGAGAATACAGCAAGCAGGTGGGGAGAAATGCTGAGTTACTTCTTTTGAGGTGTCTCCACTCTATCCATGTAATTATTGGGACTAGGGGTATAAACTGAAGTCATCAAAATTTGAAAGTTAGAGTAAACCATCAGATAATTCAGAAGAAGGAATAGAGCGAGAACTGCAGAGAACTTCCAGTAGGAAAGCCAAAAACACATGGGAGAAATGGGCTAAAATCGAGAAAACTTAAAGACCACAAAACCAGTCACAGTTCCTCAGGAGTTATTTAGCCAAGATACTGAGGTCCCCTGATCTTAGTGATAACGTCTCAAAATCTTAGACTCGTTATTTCATCCCTGGGTAGGTCCAGTGTGGATTTGATGCTCGCAGCTAATTCAAGTAATAATATTCAGGAGGGAAACCCACTAATACAACTGTTTGACAAAAAGTCTTCTGTCTTCCATCACCAAGATCCTTTTCTATGTGGCAACTATAGTTCCTTGGGTACTCATACACACACAAGCAGAAATATATGTATGTATTTATCCTCCTTTCTCATATGTCCTGTGGAGTCTGTTCATATACCACATCTTATGACCCAGTTTCAGCATTTTGTCCTTACCTAGAGATATCTGCCGGAGAAGGCAATGGCACCCCACTCCAGGACTCTTGCCTGGAAACTCCCATGGACGGAGGAGCCTGGTAGGCTGACTCCATGGGGTCACTGAGTCAGACACGACTGAGTGACTTCCCTTTCACTTTTCACTTTCATGCATTGGAGAAGGAAATGGCAACCCACTCCAGTGTTCTTGCCTGGAGAATCCCAGGGATGGCGGAGCCCAATGGGCTGCCGTCTGTGGGGTCGCACAGAGTTGGACATGACTGAAGTAACTTAGCAGCAGCAGCAGCAGCAGAGATATCTACACACACCTCCTCTCCCTGGGTCTGGATACATGTGTTTTGGCTCTTAGTGTTTCAGAGGGAAGAACAGTCCTTCCCTCTGCCCATTGGCTGATGGAGCCTTGGGGCTTCCCTTGGGCTATTATTCTTCCTTGAATGGTGACAATCTTGCAGGATTTAGGTTGGTGAATGGAGACTTCCTTCCATGACTGGTCCAAGTTTCTTTCCATAACAGTGTGGCTTCTATACATCCACCTTTCCAATAGAGTTCTGAGAGTCATCTAACTCTAGAGAAGAAAGGACTTTCCTCCTTTTTTCCTCCTCACACAGTAACTCCTTCCTCTCCTACACTCCTAGGCCTAGACAACTGGGAAAACAATAGAATCCAGCAACAATTCCTACAGCCTTTGCCTCTCAGATCCTAGTTCAGCTTAGCTCAATTCTGCCACCCTTACTCCTTCCACGGAGGAGGATCTCCACTAGCCTTCACAAGGGATTGTTCATTAGGGCTTGAAACAGAGAATTCCAAAAGGTGGTCTTGAACCAGAACCCATGGTTTTGTATTAAATTTTAGAAACCATAACTTTCCAGAACAGTCTTAGCTGAAACGGGGATCTTCTGTTGGTCCCTTGGAGGAACTCAGGGTAAGTCTCATAGTTCTATGCTCTGTTCTATGAAAAACATGCATGGAAATCTTAACAGGAACTTTGTGATACTGCTGAAAGTTTATTTTGAAAAAGAATATTCTTTGTTCAGACTAGTTGTTCTAAAGGTATCAGTCTCATTGCCCTCTGTTTTTATAACAAAAATAAAATAGCACTCTTTTACTGTGCTAAGAAAAACTTAGATGGTATATCTTACAATTGTACACAATTAAAACAAATCAACACAACGTTTTAACTGCAATATAAAGGAGACACAAACTGAAAAAAAAAACAACCTGGTAGTAATACCCTATATACTTCACTTTGTATATTCTCAGGCAGGGCTCTTTTAGGAAATGTAAGGAAGATGTTTGTACTGACAGGTAGAATCACCGTGTGTTCAAACAGCTACAAATGCAGGTGTGCTGCATGTACAATCTAAATACCATTGATGACACAGTATTCCAAAAAAAGTGAAAACTCCCATAAGTTTCCTAATGAGGGGAAAATATAGACTTCTCTTGATTTATGCAGTAGCAGCATTCCTCAACAACTCAGTGGATCTGCAAACTGAGCATAGCAACTATGTATATGTGACATGGGTTGGGTTCTGAACTGAACTATATAAAATGTGGAGCATTCAGAAGCTATTCAAGAGGTTCAGCATAGGATCATGCTGGGCCATACTCATCAAATCACTGAATGCCTCCCTCCACCCCATATCACAGTGACAAGCAAAAAACTGTCTCCACAGATTTCCAAAAGATCCCTATGCTAATATTTCTACTTTAGGGCATTTTGGGAATGGGAATGTTTTTAGAGCATCCAGGGAAGAATATGAGGCACATATTTTCAACTGTACTCTCTCTCCCTCTCTTTATCTCTCTATGTGTTGAGGAGGAGGGATTGTGGAAAGGCCTTATCTCCATCTCAGAATATCTTCTATGGACCCCTGAATTGTGTAACTGTTTTTTTTTTTTAAATTAATTTCTATTTCATTTGATATTAAAGAAATTTATTCTCTTGAGAGTGAGAGAGAAGATTCAAGAATAGAATCCCAAGACCACTCTGCTTAAGGACAAGAGTAAGGAGAAATCAGAAAAGAGTGTAAAGGAGCAGTCACTGCGTATGGGAGAAGCAAGAGAACATGGTGTCATGGAAACCATGACAAGCACATTTTAGGAAGAAGAGTCAAGTGTGAGTGGAAGGTTCCTGAGGAAGCTACAAGTTGAGAGGACCTTAGAAATATGGATGGGATTTGGGCAGGGCTTCCCTTGTAGCTCAGTTGGTAAAGACCTGGGTTCGATTCCTGGGTCAAGAAGATACCCTGGAGAAGGAAATGGCAACCTACTCCAGTATTCTTGCCTGGAGAATCCCATGGACAGAGGAGCCTGGAGAGATACAATCTATGGGGTCGCAAGAGTTGGACATGACTTAGTGATTATACCGCTACCACCAAGGGATGAAGGGGACCCTCCAAGCCCCTGTCCTTGTGAAGAGGGCATGGCTGACAGGCTGACTACAGTTGGAGGTCAGAGAAGAGGTCTATAAAGTTGCTTCCTTGAGGGAGAGTAAAGATGCCCGAGAGACATTTGGGTGGTGCTAGCAATTTTTGGTTGTTCCTTGGAAGGATGGATGCAGAAGCTGCCCTGGGATGCTATGTGTCACTGTGTTTGCCCCTCCCATATCTGCTGCAGGGAACGCGGCACTCCCTGCCAGCCCATTATCAGAGAAATGGCGCCATCTCAGTTAACTTGTGACCTTCCCAGGTTCACCTAGAGTTATCCCATCCCTCCCTCGTGCTCACGCCCTGTTTCCAATTTGTCAATAGGCTCTGTAAGTTCTGTCCTGACAGTCTGGAGTGTCCTCTGCTGGTACGAAGGCTCCTTTACACACAGTGCTGGAGCCTGTGCTGCTGCTGCTGCTGCTAAGTCACTTCAGTCATGTCCGACTCTGTGTGACCCCGTAGACGGCAGCCCACCAGGCTCCCCTGTCCCCGGGATTCTCCAGGCAAGAACATTGGAGTGGGTTGTCATTTCCTTCTCCAATGCATCAAAGTGAAAAGTGAAAGGGAAGTCGCTCAGTCGTGTCCGACTCTTTGCGACCCCATGGACTGCAGCCTACCAGGCTCCATCCATGGGATTTTCCAGGCAAGAGTATTGGAGTGGGGTGCCATCACCTTCTCCGGGAGCCTGTGCTGCTTACCCCAAAGCAGCAGCTCCCAGGGGCAGTGGGAGTGAAGAGTATGTAATTTGAGTGTTTCAGAAAGCTTCTTGGGAATAATAACAGAATAAAAATAATAGAAAGATTTTTTTCTTGTTTTTATTCTGTTGGTTGTAAAGACATAAAGAAGTAGCTAAACCCTTTTTGGTACAGAGATCTCTGGTGGGAGGAAGTTCTCTCCCTTTAGAAAAGACCCTGATGCTGGGAAAGATTGAAGGCAGGAGGAGAAGGGGATGACAGTTGGTGAGATGGTTGGATGGCATCACCAACTAGATGGGCATGAGTTTGAGCAAGCTCTGGGTGTTGATGATGGACAGGGAAGCCTGGCGTGCCGCAGTTCATGGGGTCACAAAGAGTTGGACTCTTCTGAGTGACTGAACTTGGGTATTGAGTCATGAGTCATGAGCATTTGGAAAGTCCAAATGACCCACCGAAGAGCTAGTGCAAGCTCAGGGGCAAGAACAGGGGCAGAGAAGAGACTTAATCAAAGGTGACTGAAGGTGTGTGTGTGAAGGTCACTCTCACTGAATATGGACCACACCACTGTTGCAGAGTAGAAGGTCAGGGCTGTTCTTACTTGGAAGTGATGAAAGTCACTCTGAAGGACATTCACTGAGGTCCAGTTGTCTGATGGTGGTAGGGGCTGTTCTGTGATGATGAGCTAACCTCCACTGGACGTACTTGAGTAGACTGGCCTTTCTCCAGGCAGGCGTGCTTCAGAAGAGTCAAACCCTGGTTGGAACCACTTCCAGCCTTGAGACCCCTTCCTTGTTTCCCCATCACCTTCCCAAAGACTCCATATTCACTTTCCTTTCTTTTTCTTCCCTAAGTTTTGGAGTCAACTTTCAAAATACTTTGACCAACGGTTTAAAAAGTATAAAAGTTTGGTCTTGGTCTGAGCTGATCTGACAGGTGGTCTGGAGAACACATCTTTGTTCAGTTAAGAAGACATTGAAGTTCAGTCCTTGACCCTGGATTGTTCACGGCAGGGTGTGCATGAGACAAGGATTGAGGTGAGGCAGTTCTTGCCCCATCCTCTAAGTTATAGGTCCCTAATTAACCTCAACTATTTGGAAGGTGAGAGGGGTGTGTCAAGGGCGGAGGCAGTTCCCTGGTTTAGCTTTCTGGATCCAACAACCTATACATTCCTACTCACCTTCTCTCTGCTCTGTATGCAATGAGGCTGTTGATTAGCCCCTTTGGTATCAGCTTTAATTTCTCCTGTTGTCAGCACAGTTGATTTCCTTTTGTTCTACACCTAGTGGAGCTGGAAGAATGTTATGGGCAAGTGGAAAGGACACATAGTGCACCAACTTTATGTCCCTGAAGGAAACAGGAGATGGTCCTGCAGTTGAAATCACTCCGATCAACAGGTTAACATTTGCATGTCTCCACTCACACTCTGCTAATTGCAAAGTTGTGTTTGGGATTAAAGAAACCCCTCTGGGCTCCAGGGGAGTGCCCTGTTTTTGGCTGCCTTCTCTTCAGTGATGTCTCTTGGCCTTATGGTGCATAAACACGTTGCCATGGTGAGGCTTTGAGACAAGGGGGTGTGGCAGGAGCCTCTGCTACCTCATTGTCACTTGTGACTTGCCACGTGCCACCGTGGAGAGCTGTGCACCTGGCAGGACCGGGGGAGAAGCCAGTCCACACCACGGTGGGACAATTACCAGCCTGTGGTTATTGAGGGTCTGATGGAGCAAAGGTTGCATTATCTTGACTCTGGACACAAACCATTAGTCCCTTTCCTGACCACCCACAGACAAATGAGTAGAAGCAGCAGTCAGCAGAAGCAGGCCTTGACAGTCTGGGGGATTCTTGGCAGTGGAAGATTTAGCAGCTTGGGAAGGACACTGCTCCTATTGATTTCTTATTTTTCGTCATTGTGGGTAACAGCTTTTGGGATGGGGCTATTTATTAAGCCCCTGCTGTTGGTCTTTCTGGGGATATTTCTGGCTCTGAATTCCCATGCTGTCAGGGGTAGGGTGGCTGGGTGGCAGAGATGGCTCTGGCACTTCTTAGTCATGTGGCCTTGATGAGTCACTGATCTCAGTTTCTTCATCTTAAAAAGGAAGGAAGTTACCTACCATCAAGTGGTCTCTGACATGCTTCTAAGCTGTTAGTAATATAGACACTAGAATGGGCTGGAGGGCCTTTCAGAGGGGTAGAGCAGCATCATAAAAGCTCCATGTGGGGAGTGGAGATCAGGCAGAAGAGGGTGGAGTGGGCAGAAGTGGGGCTCACGGAAGGCTGTGGAACCTGAAGGTGCTGGTGCAGGTTCTGGGTCTGCCATGTGACTTGTCTTGTGACCACAGGCAGATCTCAGCAATATCTCAGAGGCTCAGGATACCCATGTGTGGAATGGGTGGCTGGAAATGGTCGAGATGAAGTGACATCTACAAGGGCGCTCTGATATCCCTTCCACTGTTGTTCTTTCTGGAGAAGAGGGGAGTGGAGAAGAAGGCTGGAGTGGGGGTGGGGCATAAGCAGAGGGGCAGCTGGGGGACCCGGGAGGGGCAGCTCCCTGGAGGACAAGTGGAGTCCTGCCCCTCATTCTTCTCTATAGCCTCATTCTTCATGTCTTGATGCATTCAACAGTCCTCCTTTTAAAAGAAATACGTATTCGGACTTCCCTAGTGGTCTAGTGGTTAAGACTGCATTTCCACTGCAGGGGGCAGGGGTTTGATCCCTGGTCAGGGAAGTTCCACATATCACATGGTGAAGCCAAAAAAAAAAAAAAAAAAACCACCAAAAATACCCCACCAGGATTATATAAAAGAAACACTCATCTATTGGAGGGAAGGGTCATGTCTTAGCACCATTACCACTAGCTCTGCAGTGAGTGGCAGGTTAACACCCAGGCAGGACTGAGCTGACTACCGACTGGGACCTCCAGGGAGCAGGGCTTGGGAGGTGGGCTTGTGAGACTCAGGTAGGCCTGCACGGTCAGCTGGCAAGATGCAGCCTACAAAGTAGCATTTCTATTTTATTACCACAGTGTTGGGATTTCTAGCCATTTTTAGCCACTCCTATGATGAAAGTGAAAGAGGAGAGTGAAAAAGTTGGCTTAAAGCTCAATATTCAGAAAACGAACATCATGGCATCTGGTCCCATCACGTCATGGCAAAGAGATGGAGAAACAGTGGAAACAGTGTCAGACTTTATTTTTCTGGGCTCCAAAATCACTGCAGATGGTGACTGNTTCAGAATCTAAAACATTTTTAAATTAATTAATTATATTTTTCTCAAAATCTTTAAGAAGAAGTTTTATGGCTAATGTGGAGTCCTAGAAGAAGAGGTCAAGTTCTCCACCTGCTCCCGGGTCTGACCTCTGATGTGACCTCTGATGCCAAGGAGAGAGAAAGAATAAAAGGAGAAGCAGTAGACTGGAATTTTAGCTGCTAGAGTCAGAATTTGGAGGTGGTGAAATGCTATTTGTTTCCTTCTTTAAAATGAACTATCAGAACTATCAGTAGTGTTTTTATTTCTTATTGAAGCATAGTTGCTGTGCAATATTTTTTGTTATAGGTGTATAATACAGTGATTCACAACTTTTAAAGGTTATATTGAATTTATAGTTATGATAAAATATTGGCTATATTCCCCACATCCCTGTAGCTTATTTTATACCTAATAGATTATGCCTTAGTGAAATGTTATTTCAAAGAGATACGCTTGTTCTATTGCTTGAGTTGTGTCCAACTCTTGGTGACCTCATGGACTATAGCTCCTCAAGCTCCTCTGTCCATGGGATTTTTCCCAACAGGAATATTGGAGTGGGTTGCCACGCCCTCCTCCAGGGGATCTTCCCAACCCAGGAATCAAACTCGGGTCTCCTGTGGCTCCTGCATTGCGGCGGATTCTTTACCACCGAGCTGCTGGGGAAGCCCAAAGAGATAATTACTCTATCAATCAATTTTGTTTCTAGGTACTTTTGAAAAACAGAATATAAACTCTGAAGGAACTCACAGTGGAGAATCAAGACATAAGAAAATTGTGCCATTCAGATCCTAGTTGCTCAACCTGGCAGGTGTTCCTGATGCTAAAACTCCCCTTTGTTAGCTGAANTACTTTTGAAAAACAGAATATAAACTCTGAAGGAACTCACAGTGGAGAATCAAGACATAAGAAAATTGTGCCATTCAGATCCTAGTTGCTCAACCTGGCAGGTGTTCCTGATGCTAAAACTCCCCTTTGTTAGCTGAAGTCATAGATATTTGCTCTTCTTCCTCCTCTCTGGCTGTCTTTTATCTGCTTTGCTGCTGCTATTGCCTTCCTGTTCCTCTGTGAGAAAAATTGTTGAAAGCAGAGTGTGGATTTTGATTTCCAAGTTCCCCCAGAGTTGGCTTAGCAGTCAGGGCTTTACCTCCTGTTAATGTTGGTTTGAAGCACAAACTGACTTCTGAATGGGAGGGACACTTAGGGGTCTGTAATCCAGTGACTCCATTTTACACAGGGATCCCCGACCTTTGGGATCTAATCCCTGATGATTTGAGGTGGAGCTGATGTAATAATAATATAAATAAATATAAATAAATAACAATAGAAATAAATGCACAATGAATGTAATATGCTTGAATAAATCCATGGAACAACTGTCTTCCACAAAACTGCTCCTTGGTGCCAAAAATGTTGGGGAACGCTGATTTTACAGACAAGAAAACCAAGACTCAGAAAGGCGAAGGGCTGCTCCAAAGTTCTGGAGTCAGTTGGCTGCAGCTTCTCTGACCCCACACATGATGTTCTTCCCATTCCTGTTGGTTTCTAGACCCCTCAGTCCACAGGTGAGAAGAGGGAATTCTGGTAAGAGAGGTGACATGTCAAAGTCGCATGGATAGTTTCTGGTAGAGAGACCTGATCTTTACAATGCAACATGGTCTTCCNGTTCTTCCCATTCCTGTTGGTTTCTAGACCCCTCAGTCCACAGGTGAGAAGAGGGAATTCTGGTAAGAGAGGTGACATGTCAAAGTCGCATGGATAGTTTCTGGTAGAGAGACCTGACCTTTACAATGCAACATGGTCTTCCCAGTTCATTAAACTGCTTCCCTTATAAAAGTACTGCTGCTGCTGCTGCTGCTGCTAAGTCGCTTTAGTGGTGTCTGACTCTGTGCAACCCCATAGACGGCAGCCTACCAGGCTCCCCCGTCCCTGGGATTCTCCAGGCAAGAACACTGGAGTGGGTTGCCATTTCCTTCTCCAATGCATGAAAGTGAAAAGTGAAAGTGAAGTTGCTTAGTCGTGTCCTACTCTTCGCGACCCCATGGACTGCAGCCCACCAGTCTCCTCCCTCCATGGGATTCTCCAGGCAAGAGAACTGGAGTGGAGTGCCATTGCCTTCTCCAAAAGTACTGCTAAATAGGGACAAATAGGCTGCTTTGAATGCCTGATGGGTTCAGTATGTGAGCTATGGCTCATAAAAATATAATTTGCTTCTTGAATTTAAGTGTGTCTAAGGCTCATAAAAATATAATTTGTGTCATTAATTTAATACATCTCACATGAGTGACTGTACTAGCTCCAGTAAACAGTCACTGCTTCTTTAGGAATGACTTGCATTTTCAGAATTTAAAATGCTTTTAAAGAAGAGTTT
This sequence comes from Neotragus pygmaeus, assembly GCA_006410875.1. NCBI lineage: Eukaryota > Metazoa > Chordata > Mammalia > Artiodactyla > Bovidae > Neotragus > Neotragus pygmaeus. The sequence goes on from SJYV01011936.1 coordinate 502,497, forward strand.
GTCTCTAGACAGGCTTCCCTGGTGGCTCAGAGGGTAAAGTGCCTGCATGCAAGGTGGGAGACCCAGGTTCGATCCCTGGGTCGGGAAGATCCCCTGGAGAAGGAAATGGCAACCCACTCCAGTATCCTTGCCTGGAGAATCCCGTGGACGGAAGAGCCTGATGGGCTACAGTCCATGGGGTCGCAAAGAGTCAGACACGACTGAGCAAGCTCACTTCACTTGTCTCTAGACAAATTGATAGAATGTGAGATTTTGGACTGGATCCTGATTTAAAAGGAAAAAAACTATAAAGGACTGAATTGGAATAAGGGGAGAATTTTTGAATATGGACCATATATCAGAAAATTACATACCGCTGTTAAATTTCTTGAATTCAATCATTGCGTCCTGCTTATATAGCAAAACTGTGTTATTCTTCAGGTTGCATGAGGAAATATTTGAAGGTAAAATTTCATAATCTGAGAGTAACTTACTCTCAAAAGTTTCAAGAATTAAAAAAATTAATAGAGCTATGGCAAATGTTACAATGGAATATGGATGTTAATTTGCTCCTCTAGTGGATGTTAGGTAGGCTTGATAGGTTTTTCAAATAAAGTGTTGGAAAAAGAAAAAAGAAGAGTTTGGAAGACTCATGGTTCTTGATGGGGAAAGTAAAAAGCTGTCCAGAGAGCTTTGAACAGTTATCCTCTTTTTTCCCCCCACTTGATAAAAATCCCTGTAGCAAAGGTACCAACTAGAATCAAGACCTTTGGCCATTTCTTCCAAAACAAGGCATCTCAGTGCTTACAGTTCTGAAGGCATCTTGAAGAACTTTGCTGCTAGCCTTAAGAGCAAGAGTCTCTTGAATTTGGGCTCTTCCACTTTTCCCCCACCATTCTTTTCTTTCTCTCTCTCACTTTTTAAAAGGGGGACAGTATTTCTTCACTTGCTTCCTCCCAGTATTATTATTCTGAGCCAAACCAACACAGAAGCCTTGAAAGACATAAAAGACGGGGGCGGCTTAAAATGATGGGGAAAATTGAGATGGAAGCTGGGGGTAGGAGGAAAAGTGTGGGCTGAAAACATCCGAATGGAAGCATCTTCCAGTTGGCACATGGCACAGAGACCTGCTGAAGAAATGGCAGGTTCCCAGGTAGAGGCACAGCAGGTGAGCTATAGCTGTGAATGGCAGCAGTGCAATCTAGGATTAGTAGGAAGGCTTCCCAAAAGTGAGGGGCCGAGTAAGAAGGGAGGACAGATTTAATGTGAGGAAACCTGGGGAAATCTCTGAACTGTGGGGAAGCAGTGAGTAGTATAATGCTGATGTCTCTAGTTTTCCGAAATCTTAACCAGGATGGGAGGGGGAGTTTGATGGCTCTCTTATCCTTCCATATCAGGGTGGTTATATGGATAATGGGTAAGCAAGAATATTGATGCCAGAGAAGGGGAGAACTTAGTTTAGAAAATAGCTTAGCTGGAACAAGGGGTGGGGACGACATGAATTTTTCATGAAGATGCTTTTTTGGCTCTTTCTGTGTGAGTGAAGACATATTATGGGTGAGAACACATAGACACACACTTTGGAGTGATAGTATTAACTAGATAGCATTTTAGCCCACAAGGCACACGTCCAGTGACTTGTAGGTAGCATGAATGAACAGGAGCTGAGTTCATTCAGCTATTGGTTAAGTCTATGGAAAACAAAGCTGGGATGTTTTAACCTTGCATTGTCTGGTCAGATCTGCTGGAAATGAGAAAATTCCCAGTTAGAACACTGTGTCCCACTGTGTGGGACATCGGAGGCCACAATAGCAGGAAAGGAAGTGATATTCTTCCCTGTGGAAGCCCAAGGATGCAGCCCAATGTAACCCAAGGAAGACGGTGATGTGACTGTAAGAGAGATACACAGGCAGGTATGGGAGTTTAGGGAGGGGGAAATTAAGTTCCAGTGGGAGAATCTGAGGTTAGCATCCATACCAATTTCCCACTGGATAAACAGTTTACCCCTTTTTTCTTAACACTGAGTTTGCTTTTCTGCTTAACACTGGCCAAAGGATGTGCTTTTGAAAAACTAAACACTTAGAGGCTTGGGCTTATCGGCAACTCATTGAAAGAATTGAGGAGCCGGATGAAGGACTTTATCCTACAGGATCTCTGTTTTGTTCTCAGAGATAGCAAAGCTTAAAACCCTTTATACCAAGAGGTTAGTGTTGCTCTGCCCATTGGGCTTGTAGGATAATGTTCTCATTTTATAGATGAAGAAACTGAGGGCTGTATGGAAGTCAATCACAAAATCATAACCAGAACCAAGAGTCTTAACTTGGATTTCACTGCCTTAAAGAATGCAAAACAGGCTATCTAGAAAAGCATATTCAGATCATATAAAAGGTAAAATTTTAAATGGAAGTAAAATATGTTCTAAAACATACAATCTGCGTGAATTCTACCCTTCATGTTTCAAGAAAAGAGGAGGGTCTTCCTTCTTAAACCTGACTTTCAAAACCTCGCAAATAAATCTAGAAAGGGAAGGTACCCTGAAGTGAGCATGGGAAGGAGAATCAGTTGGGGTGCCTTACAGAGCAGTACAGCATGGAGGCTAGGCTGCGTGCTTGGCACAAGCCTGGAGCATGGTAGAGGCTCCACAGATGTTTGTTCCTTTCCTTCTCAGAGGATTAAGAACTCCCCTCCCTCAAGCCCACCAAGTCTGGCATGGCCTTGGCACAGTCACAGTGGTGTAATGGACCATTAGGGCATTGTTCAGATACTTGCAGATAACATTTGACATTGGATTGGGGTTCACGCTAAAGCTTTTAGCCTATGGCTTATATGCATGATTATATAAGCCAGACTGGGGGAAAAAAGTCAAGCAGACACATTCATGTACTCATTTCAGTGTTGTCTTACTGCAAACCAAATATCCTGAATAGCTCAGTGTTCAATCCATCTCCTCCCTACTTTGGCCACTTAGTTGAGACATAGGATTGGAGACTTAGGGGAGGGGGTGTGAGCAGGTAAGTAACACTTATTGAGTTTCTGCTATTAACTAGGAACTATGCATAGCACATGAGCTTATCTTGTTCTGCTTTTACAACAGCCATGTTCTTCTTCTTACTCACTTTTATAGATGAGGAAACCAAGCCTTCAAGAGTATTATGAATTATCCAAGGTCATTTAACTCAAATACAGTGAAACTGGGACTTAGTCTCAAAGTGTATGTTGTTTACATTCTTTTATGCTAACTCTGCCTTAGGATCTGAGAAATCCTAGGGAAATCTGTCACTTGTGGCAAGGTTGTGGAGGTGCACAGTCGTAGCCATCAGAAGGGAGAATAAGATGCTAAGGGTGAAAGGAAAAGAAGGTATCTATGCGTCACCCAAAATAGTAATCAGACTTAACACTTGTATCATGTATCATGGTTTTCAAAACAGTTCGAATGAACTTCCCACTTTATAGGTAAGAATACAGAAGCTTAGCATTTAATTCAAAATCACAGAGCCGGTGATTTTGGGAAAACTGGGGACTCAAATCCAGAACGTTCGACATTAAGTTCCATTCTAGTACTGCATACTGCATCTCCCATGTATATGGCCGCATAAACCAAGGAAGCACCTGGGCTGAGTTTAAGCCTGGAGACTCTGTGTACTTGGTGACTTGATGGTCTTCTGATATTCATTCACCTCTGGGTATCATTGAAGAGTCCAGCTTCCAAACTCCTTAGCATGATGACCAAGTAATACATGATTACTAAATGGCTGAATCAATGTACACTTGGATCTTAGAGTTGCATAAAGCCTATGATTGCAATCTTTTGTTGTGTACCTAGAGTTAGACAGACCCAGGGACAGAGGAACTTCTCTGAAGCCCCTCATTCTCTGGGTTTTCATGTAGAAAAATCATGGAGTTGATAGTTATAAAGACCTGGTTACAGGAAGGAAAATTCTCCTCTTCTCAGTGACTGGCTATTGTGGAGTCCTGGTGTGGCATGGGAAGGGAACAGTTAAGATATTTTGCAAACTGACAACTTTTTTTTCTTTATTCTCTCTCTCTTTTTTAAAATATTTCAAAGTCTTTATTGAATTTGTTACGGTATTGCTTCTGTTGTGTATGTTCTGGCTTTTTGGCCATGAGGCGTGTGGTATCTCAGCTCCTCAAGAGGGGATCGAGCCCTCACCCCTGCATTAGAAGGTGAAATCTCAGCCACTGGGCCACCAGGGAAACCTGAAAACTGACAACTCTTTTGAAGCATCCTTGGTCAACTTCTTTCTGTGACAGGTTGTGTGTTTCCCCACATCGCATTCATGCTCTGAAAAATCCCTTGTTGAGACTCTTCCTGGCACAGAAGAAAAAGCAAGGGGGAACACCGAGGCTAGTATTGAGGAGCCTCCGAAGTCTCTAAGCCTGTCATCTCTTCCATCAGTGGAACTGGGTGGCAAGCCTCCAGAGGCCCTAGGGGCAGCTGGCCTCCCTTGGATTGGTCCAAAGCAGGGAGCAGCATTCTGCAGAATGCCCTTTTTTTTTTTTTTTCCAGATTGAGAAACTCATCCTGACCTCCTCTTCTGATGATTTTACAAAAATCGAATGGCGTGACAGATACTCAAATAAACAGAAGTTTGCAATCAAAGCAAGTTCTGGGAGGGAGCTGATTAATAGATTTTTAAATGGCTATTAGCTTGATAATCACTCACCAGGAGTAGCTTCCAGGCAGACCAAACCCTTGCATACGTGGGCCCACACCCATGCACAACACCACCTAGTTGGCGGGTATAAAAGGGGGCCGTAACAGTCTTCCAACAGCAGCACTGAGTCTCCCACCGGAACTCCTCTCGGGACCCTGCAGCTTCCCTCTCCGGGCAAAGGCATCATGAGCTGTCAGACCTCCTACCAGTCTCGAGGAAGAGGAGGAGGTGGAGGAGGATTCCGGGGCTTCAGTAGCGGCTCGGCCGTGGTCTCCGGTCGAAGCCGGGTCTTAGGAACCAGCTCCTCCTGCTTGAGCCGTCATGGCGGTGGTGGCGGGGGCTTTGGCGGAGGCGGATTCAGCGGAGGTGGCTTCAGCAGTCGGAGTCTCATTAACCTTGGAGGGTCCAGGAGCACCTCCATTAGCGTGGCTGGCGGAAGTGGAAGCTTTGGCTCCTATGGAGGATTTGGTGGCAGAGGAAGTGGCTTTGGAGGCGGCCTCGGCGTTGGAGGAGGCAGTTTTGGTGGAGGCAGTTTTGGTGGAGGCCGCTTTGGAGGTGGTGGTGGCTTTGGAGGTTTTGGGGGTCCTGGCGGCTTTGGGGGTCCTGGTGGCTTCGGCCCTGGAGGATTCCCTGGTGGAGGTATCCACGAAGTGTCTATCAACCAGAGCCTCCTGCAGCCTCTCGATGTGAAAGTTGACCCGGAGATACAGAACGTGAAGTCTCAGGAGCGGGAGCAGATCAAAGCTCTCAACAACAAATTTGCCACCTTCATCGACAAGGTGAGTCATGAGAAACTGGCTTCATCTAAGGCTCAGGATGCCCTGCTTCTAGTGCTAACTGAAAAGCAAATGATAAAGATTCATTTTTTAATGAGCCACAGGTGCAGTCCGCAGAAGGCAATGGCACCCCCCTCCAGTACTCCTGCCTGGAAAATCCCATGGACCGAGGAGCCTGGTGGGCTATAGTCCATGGGGTTGCTAAGAGTCAGACATGGCTGAGTGACTTCACTTTGACTTTTCACTTTCATGCATTGGAGAAGGAAATGGCAACCCACTCCAGTGTTCTCGCCTGGAGAATCCCAGGGATGGGGGAGCCTGGTGGGCTGCCATCTATGGGGTCGCACAGAGTTGGACATGACTGAAGTGACTTAGCGGCAGCAGCAAGTGCATTCACACTGTCCTGGGTAACTGGCAGTATCCACAGGGGAAAGATGCAGGCTTCATGGTGCCATCTTCCATAATAGTCTGTGGTTGGGAATCAATTGTGACTTTGGCTTTATTGTCTCAGCCTAAACAAATAATACTAATGGAAAATTCTGAAAATCATTAAAAAACTGACACAGACAAGCAATGGACTATTTCAAGACAAGTGTTTTAGAGGGGGTTGGTAAAACGTCTTCTGAGACTGTTCTTCCTTTCCTAGAAGTTATCGCTCTAGTAAATTCTGGGAAGCTAAGCCTGAAATATCTATTTAGGAATGAATGAAATTTCTGCCTTCAAGAGAAGCTTTCTTAGTTTTATAAACCACAAAGTTTTTAATTGATGTCACTTTGGAGTGTGATAGGTTCTCTCCCATTTCAAGGCAGAGGAACCTGTCTAAGAAATTTACAAGGCTCTTAAAAATCAGATGGAGGAACCCTGCCCTTATACTCATAGCCCTTAGGAGCAGTGCCAGTGAAAGCTTGCTTTTGGTTTTCCCCAGAATTTATGGGACCTTTGCCAGAAATTCAAGTAGGATCAGGGAGGGAGATGGCCTGGAGTTTTGAAAGCACCTGCAAACGAAATAGTGGGTGGGAAAGTAGAAAAAAGAGTTCTCTGCATTGAGAGTGCCAGATGTAACATTTAGGAACCTACAGAACTTTCCAAGTGTGGAGACAGAGAGTTCAGAAACTCTGCCCAGCATGATCCGGCATGCAGCTGGTGAGGATGAAGCCACGTGGTTTTCCCTGTCTCCTGAAGGAGAATCAGAGCTGATCCTGGCCTATCGGTGGGAAGGACAACCCAGAGCTCATGTGCTTTCCTTCTGGTCCCCACAGGTGCGATTCCTGGAGCAGCAGAACCAGGTGCTGCAGACCAAATGGGAACTGCTACAACAAATCGATGTGGGCACCCGTACAACAAACCTGGAACCCCTCTTCCAGAGGTACATCAGCCAACTTCAGAGTCATTTGGACAAGCTTTCTTCAGAAAGAATGTCGCAAGAGTCAGAGCTGAACAACATGCAGGATCTTGTTGAGGATTTTAAGAAGAAGTAAGTGGCAGAGTAAAAACTAAGTGGACATAAAGGTTGATTTGAGCCCATCCAATCATCGCCCCAGAAAACCACTCATCTCCTAGCTGCATTTGTGGGGATAAAGGGGAGAGCCTTCTGTATCTTTGCTGATTGTTTGGGAGGAAGACATTTAGGGCTTTAGAGATCATGTTTTTGCCAAGTTTGATGGTTAATTTATAGAAAAGCATCCTGGTCTGGGTTATCATCATTTCAATTTAGACAAAAGTGTTTTTTAATAGTCCCAGGAAATGGTGTATTTTGGGAGAATCCAGTAAGAAAAGGAGAAGAAAAAGGGAAACAAACTAGTACAAATCTAACTGCAGTGTCCTTGGGTACCAATAGGTATGAGGATGAAGTCAACAAGCGCACAGCTGCTGAGAACGAGTTTGTGACACTTAAAAAGGTGAGTGAGAGGATGTCATGGTTGGGGTGGAAGTAAGGATGCATCAGAGCCCATTGTGCCCAGATGGACAAGCTGGAGTACACCTCTGAGTGAAAAAACCACGAGCTAGAGAAAGGGTGAAGCATATCCATGGCTGGTTCTCACGGAAATAAAGCTGTCTCTGTAGTTCAAGCTTCAGGCAATTTCTGCGCTTTTGCTAGGACATTTCCCATCAATTACCTACTCAAAGACTGTATTGGATCTTGAAAGCTATGAGCATAGAAAGCACTTAATCTTTTTTCTAAAGGGCCAAGGAAGGCATGGAACTTCCTTAGATTGCCTACTTAAAGATGTAGTCAGTTGGGCTGACAAAGGTTTGGGCCTGAAGGCGGAAGCGTGGGTTCTCAGCCTGGTTTCTGCAGAGGCTTTGGTGTGAAATCCAGAAGAGGTGGGATGGATAGATAGGATGGGAGAGTTGGGGACTGTTAAAAGACACAGAGGCTGTTATGCTCTTTGGTGGAAACACAGAGCACATCAAGCAGGAAGGAGAGAATGGTTGACAAAGCTCGGTCCTATCAGAGCTCTGATGGTCTTGGGGGAGTTGTGAGCAGTGACATGGGCATGTAGCCCCCTGCAGAGATGCACTGTGGACCTCATGCCGAATGAGGTCCTGTGGGGTTGTGAACTGGCTGCGGTGCCTGGGATTTTGGAGAGCAGCTGACAGGGACTGGGTGGAGGAGTAGCAGAGAGACGGCAGGGCAGGGCCCATACACAAAGCGCTGCAAGGTAGGGGTGGGGGCTGTGAGCTTCACCAGAGACCCTGACCTTCCCTGTAGGACGTGGACCATGCCTACATGAACAAGGTGGAGCTGCAGGCCAAGGTGGACTTGCTGAGACAGGACGTGGAGTTTACAAAAATGTTCTTTGACGCAGTAAGTAGGCTGCTCTTAAATGGACCCTTGCTACCTCCCCTTCCCCTCAAAGGAAGTCCTCTCCCACTAGGGAAAGGGGGCTGTGGGTGGGGTTTATGGGTGGCTGACTTCAACTGACCAGTGTCTAGGCTACTGGGAGCTTCTTTGGTGTAGGTCTTGGAGGAGAAGAACTTTCTCCTCTGATGTCACAGGAAGTAATGCTCCATTAGGACAAATTCCCTCACCCCACCTCCCCTTAGGAAAAGACTCACCCTGCTTCTCTTCTTATATCCAATATATTTCAGAGGTCAAAATATAATGTACTCCTCCCTTCCCTGCCCAAGTGCACACACATGACTTCTGCAACAGGAAGTACAATTTAAGGCATTTGCCATCAACTGGCTTCTTTCTGGGGGCACTTATTTAGCTGCATAAACTAGGAGGCTCAGAAATGCAGAGCCCTTCCCATAATTCTCAGCACTACCTGACTGGGAATGGTGGCTATATCACTTTACATCCCACTGAGTACATAGTCTGAGAGTCTGTATTTCCCTGACACCGAGGGAGGGGAAGCCCTCCTCACTGTCTGTGGCTGTGGGCAGGGACGTTGTGGCCAGATCTTCCCTGTGTCGCAGGAGCTGTCCCAGATGCACCAGAGTGTCACCGACACCACCGTCATCCTGTCCATGGACAACAACCGCAGCCTTGACTTGGACAGCATTATCGCTGAGGTCCGGGCCCAGTATGAGGAGATTGCCCAGAGGAGCAAGGCCGAGGCCGAGGCGGTGTACCACAGCAAGGCAAGTTCTGGGTGGGCAGGGAAAGCCGCAGCTCTTTCTAATGAGCTGTGTTCCAGCCCAGCCAGTAACTGTACAGTAAGGTTATTGGTGGTTTTGCCTAGTGAAAATTGGGCATCATTCCCAAGAAAGACTGTCTCTAGTACCCCAAATGCCCTCAGTCAAGTATGGCACTCCCACAAATGCAGACATGACATTCAGCTTGGTTGACCCTCCCTGGTCAGATAACTGTCCTCCTCTTCCCGTGCAGTATGAGGAGCTCAGGATAACTGCTGGAAAGCATGGAGACAGCCTGAAGGAAGTCAAGATGGAGATCAGCGAGCTGAACCGCATGATCCAGAGGCTGCAAGGCGAGATCGCACAAGTGAAGAAGCAGGTGGGGTGTACGCCCTAGGATGGCTGCAGTTCTCCTGGCTGAGTGCAGCTCAGGGTGGGGTGGGAGGTGGTGTGCAGGTGTGCAGGTGTGTGTGTGTGTGTGAGTGAGAGAGAGAGAAATTCTAATATAGTGTATGTTGACCACAAAAACCTTGGGCTTGACATAATTAAGACTTAGAACAATTTTAGAGTGATCAAGAGACATTCTTGGGGCTTCCCTGATAGTTCAGTAGGTAAAGAATCCACCTGCAATGCAGGAGACCCCGGTTTGATTCCTGGGTTGGGAAGATCTGCTGGAGAAGGGATAGGCTACCCACTCCAGTATTCTTGGTCTTCCCTTGTGGCTCGGCAGGTAAAGAACCTGCCTGCAATGTGGGAGACCTGGGTTCAATCCCTTGGTTGGGAAGATCCGCTGGAGAATGCTAGGGACTGTATAGTTCATGGGGTCGCAAAGAGTCGGAAAGGACTGAGCGACTTTTGCTTTCACTTTGAAGGCTTATTCTCAAGTAGGGATTAAGTGCAGGGAAATAATTGTGTTAACTTTTTGATTGCTTTCACGGGTGAAATGGAACAGTGCCTTACGAAGCTAGAGGTCATGGCTCACCAAAGATCACAGGCGTCACCTCCCGTTGGTACCTCTTTGCACAGCTGGCTGTGTGATGCAGGGGCAGGGAGTGCTGCAGGGGGTTGGCTAGGTTTGGACATTAGCTCTGGAAGAGGTAATGTGGGGCAGAGAACTGACTCCACAAGCAACAGAAGTTTATGAAGCCATTCTCATCAGTGTTTGCAGCTGCAGCTGTAAAATGGGGTAACGACTCTGGTCCTAGATTGTGAGCATCAAAGGTCATGATGGGGAAAGGGTTAAGGGTTCAGTCCAAGGGGGCTTGGGAAGACAGAGGCTCAGAGACAGCAGCAAGTCTTAGCAAGTTGTTTGTAACTTGCATTAACTCTCTGGTGACACACTTCCAGGGCCAGTGATTCTGGCTTCTCACACCCTGCACATCCTTGCTCCCTCCTTCTCCTCCTCTGCCAAGACAGATTGCACTTCCTGTCCCAACAGAAACCTTTTCTCCTTCTCTCCTAGTGTAAGAACATACAAGACTCCATTGCAGATGCTGAGCAGCGGGGAGAGAATGCCCTCAAAGACGCCCAGAGCAAGCTGAGTGATCTGGAAGAGGCTCTGCAAAAAGCCCGCGAAGACCTGGCCCGGCTGCTGCGTGACTATCAGGACCTGATGAACACCAAGCTCTCCCTGGATGTGGAGATTGCCACCTACCGCAAGCTGCTGGAGGGCGAGGAGTGCAGGTGAGGGACCCTAGGAGGCCAGAGAGTACCCTGGTCCACCTTCTCCTCTCCTGGAGCCAGGGCTGGAGGTGGAGGCAGAGAAAGCAGGGGGAGGGGCAGGGCCTTCCGACAGCTGAGAGCTGACATCACTGGAGAGATTCAGGACACAGAGCAGCACTGTGGAGCTGTTGGCTTATCAGTGTGGAATGACTAACAAGGCAGATTAAATTTTAACTTAAATGAAGCAGTAAATGAATCTCTCTTTTCTGAAAGGGAAAACTGATGGTGTGAACACAGATTAGTTCTCGACGATCTGAAACGTCGTCTCTGGGTCTGCAGGGTGTGTGGTGTCTTCTCCTTCCACCTTGTGACGCAGCGTGGGATGTCGTGGGTTGGAAGGTGCTGCCTGGCTGGGGCATGCCCACAGAACAGGCACCCGATCTAGCTCTTTGCAGGTTTCTTGAGTGAATTACAGAACCATGTGTTAACCTCCCGAAGGGAGCCTTTCCTTCCTCTGTGGTCTAAGACCTATGTCAGTGTCCTCAGTACCCCTGGTGATTCAGTCTGGCTGAAGCAATTAGATGGGAAAAGCTTCTCAGTCCACCAGAGAGCCAGTATTACAGAGAGGGAGTGGCTTTGGCTTTGATCAGGCTGCTGCTGGGTACCTGTCTGGAGGCCGGGCCGCCTCTCTCCAGCTTGCAAGATGAAGTGGGAAAGAATTCAGATGAAGCAGGGGAGAGCGGGTGGGTGCAGGTCAGGGAGGCTGTACAGAGTCACAGTTCTCTCTGAATTGAATGTTCACAGAACAGTCTTCATTTGAGAATTTCTGGTGTGGCTTGGATTCTGCATATCAGACTCCCTAAGATGGATTTAAATAGAACAGTGGGTTGCCAGTTCAGAAGTGAATTTGCTTTCGATCAGTTTTATCAGAGCAAGAAATTGCGATGACTTGGGATGCCAGACTGTGTGGAAACATGGGGTGGGTCCCCATCTCTGTGATCTGGCAGCACCAAAGAAAGTGGGCTGTGTGAGGCCAGGGCGGCTGAGTTTTGAGGTTGATGTGGGTGGTTGTAGGTGGAAGTTGTAAAACCATGTATGCAGAGTACCTAAGTGCTCTGCCCAGAGTTATTTTCTCTCTCTCTCTGGCAGGATGTCTGGAGACCTCAGCAGCAACGTGACTGTGTGTAAGTGCGGGGGTGGGGGGTATATGAATGTTGGTCTGTTTGATGTCCCACAGGTCCCTTAAGTGCTGTTTATGTTTCTTCAATCTTTCTGTTCCTCAGGCTTGATAATTTTCTTTGTTTTAATTTCAAATTTGCTGAGTCTTTTCTGCCTGTCAGGTCTGCCTTCAAATCTCTTTAATGAATTCTCAGTTTCAGTTACTGTACTTTTCAGTTCCAGAGTCTCTTTATGATTGCTTCCTAGGTTTTCTGTTGCTCTACTGATAGTTCCATTTTGTTAACATGAATGACTGTACACACCTTCCTTTAGTTCTTTGAGTATCTNTGGTCCTGTCCTGGGGGTGGAGCAGGGCAGAGGCGCCGAGGCAGTTGGAACTGAGGTGTAACGCTGTCTGTCTCTGCAGCTGTGACGAGCAGCAGCATTTCCTCAAGCGTGGCCTCCAGGGCTGGCTTTGGAGGTTATGGTTCTGGAGGTAGAGGGTCCAGTTCTGGAGGCGGATTCAGCTCTGGAAGCAGCAGTTACAGCTCTGGAGGCAGACGATCTGGTTCCAGAAGCGGCGGTGGAGGGAGCTACAGCTCTGGAGGTGGCTCTCGAGGAGGCTCTAGTTCGGGAGGAGGATACAGTTCTGGAGGAAAACACAGCTCTGGAGGCGGCGCCAGAGGAGGGTCCAGCTCTGGAGGGGGCGCTTATGGCTCTGAGAGGGGTGGTTCTGGCTCATGTGAAGGTGGCAGTTCCAGCGTGACCTTCTCATTCAGATAAGGATGGAGTCTGCCCTTGACCCTCCCCCTCCAGAATGCCTGTCTCTGTACATCTAACTGACAGCAAGTCAGATCTTGTTGTCCACCTCTCACGGCATTGTGGGACAAAGAGACGCCCATAACCAATCATCTGGAGCCAGTAACACCCTCTGTCCCAGGGGGAAGAGTCTGCATTGCTTAGATTTGTGCTTCCAGCCCTGCCCCCATTCCCTGCCCCTTCTTGCAGTTGCCCTTTCGGTGCTCCTTCTCCCAAAGGGTATTCTGTTGATCACCCCCTCTCAAAGCCTGTGCCTTTCCCCTGGTGGTGCCCCCAGGGAAACATGCTTCTGTGTAAATAACCCTCTTGTTGGCTCTGCTTCTAAAATGTTGTGGTCTTGGTGTCTGCACAATAAACTTCATTTGCAACTCACAGCATGTGATGTGTGTTTAATGTCAAGCCTTGGCATAAGTGAGTAGCCAGGAGCTATTACTCATTTCTATCTGGTCAGGAAGAGCCCCTGGAGAAGGAAATGGCAATCTACTCCAGTATTCTTGCTTGGAGAATCCTATGGACAGAGGAGCCTGGTGTAGGCTCCATGGGGTTGCAAAGGGTCAGACAAAACTTAGCAATTGAACACACACACACACACACATACACACACACACGCGCGCGCACACACACTGAGTAGGATGAGCCTCGATTGGAAAAAGAATGAGAATTAGGGCAAGGATTAGATGTTCTCTTCCTTAACTAGGAAAAGCCAATGGTGGAAGGAATTTGTACTTTGGAGAGTTCTGAAAGTAAAATAATGAACCAGGACACAGGTGAGTTTTAGGAATTTTCAGTTCTGGAGGTATTGTGAGGTTTATTGAGTACAGTTGAATCATGACTGTGGTTCACTGGTGTGTATCCATGTTCAGTCACTCTGTCCTGTCCGTGTCTTTGTGATCCCATGGACTGTAGCCCACCAGGCTCCTCTGTCCAGGGGCTACAGTCCATGGGGTTGCAAAGAGCCCAAACGACTTGGCAACTAAACCACCACCAAACATCTTTTGCCATATTTCCCTTTTTTCCAAAAATGAATAATAATTTTGTCAAAGTAGGAAAAGAATATTTGCTCAAACACAACGTCTTTCTAAAATTCTTAATTTATAATGCTCAACTGTCCTCCCCAAAGTAGTGACGTTCTACAAGAGAGTCCTTGTCACTTTATCCTGGCCAGTACCAAGTAATCAAAATTTTCTAATTTGGTGGTGAAGCAATATCCCGTTGTTTGAATTAGCATTTATTTCTTATTATTGAAGAAACCTTTTCATATGCATATTTTGCCTTTTGCATTGCTTATTCTTTTCTTAAAAGTCTTTAAAAAGTTTTTTTTTAATTGGAATATTGTTGATTTATGATTTTGTGTTAACTTTAGGTGTACAACAAAGTGAATCAGTTATACGTATACATATATCCACTCTTTTCAAGATTGTTTTCTCATATAGGTCATCACAGAGTGTGGAGTAGAATTTCCTGTGCTACGCAATAGGTCCTTGTTAGTTATCTGTTTTGTATATAGCAGTCTGTATTTGTCAATCCCAGGCTCCCAATTTATCCCTCCCCACTTCTCCCCCAGGTAACTGTAAGTTTGTTTGCTTGTTTTTCTTTCTTTTTAAAAAATTTTTACTTCATTCTACTTTACAATACTGTATTGGTTTTGCCATACATTGACATGAATCCACCGCAGGTGTATACGAGCTTCATCTATGACTATTTTTGTTTTGTAGATAAGCTCATTTGTATCACTTTTTAAGATTCCACATATAGTGATATCATATATATATGTCTTTCTCTGTCTGACTTACTTCACTCAGTACAACAATCTCTAGGTCCATCCACGTTGCTGCAAATGGCATTATTTCATTCCTTTTTGTGGCTGAGTAATATTCCATTACATATCCTCTGTTGAGCAACCTAATGCTTCCATGTCTTGGCTATTTTAGTGCTACTGGGGTGTATGTATCTTTTCAAACTATAGTTTTCTCCAGATATACATAGTCCTGCACACTGAAGATTTTCTCCAAAAGGTTTTTAGGTTTACGTTTTAAGTCAACTGTCTTATGAGTCAATTTTTGTCTAAAGTGTGAAACTTCACTTGAGGGTTTTGTTTGATAGATTGTGCTTTTGATCTCTGTTATGGGTTGAATTGTGTCCTCAAAAAAGATATATTGAAGTCTTAACAGTACTTCTGAACGTGACCTCATTTAGAAATAAGTTTTTCAAAAATTTCCCTTGAGACTTCTTTTTTTGACCCATGAGTTATTTAGACATAAATTGCTTAGTTTCCAAGTGTTTGGAAAAATTTTTGATTTTCTACAATTTTTTTTTTTGGCCACAGTGTGCAGCTTGTAGGATCCTAGTTCCCCAACCAGGTACTGAACTTGGGCTTTCGGTTGTGAGAGCACACAGTCTTAACCACTGGACTGCCAGGGAATTCCTGAAATCTTGTTTTTTAAAAATTAAAAAAATGTTTTATTTCCCGTTTTATTCCTTGTGATCAGAGAATACACTCCATCTGACTTGAATTTCTTCTTTTGGTTCTCTCAGTTTGTTTTCTTTTTTAAACTGAAGTATAGTTGATTTGCATGTTGTGTTAGTTTCAGGCGTACAGGACAGAGATTCAATTATACACACATATATATATTCTCTTCAGATTCTTCTACTCTAGAGGTTATTACAAAATATTAGGTATAGTTTCCTGTGCTATACAGTAGGTCCTTGTTGGTTATCTATTGTATATATAATAGTGTTTATACATTAATCCCACCGTCCTTGGCTCCTGAAGCCCCTAGTTGCTGTACTTTCTTCTCTCCACCTTTAAGATCCTCCTATATTTAGTATATCTGTGATGTCCAGGTTTCTAGTTGTGGTAAGTGGATACTTTCTTTCAGCCCTTAGGGAATGAGCTCAAGGCCCACGACAGCAGTCTGTATTGAACAGTTTTGCTGAGACACTACGGGTCTGAATCATGACACTGAGATATGGAAAGGAGTCACTTAGGGAGCGCTCCTGACTAGGACACTCTATGTCCTCATCACAGCACAGCCTTGTTTCATGGCTATGAAGTGCAGAGGAAAAAACCTTTGTTTTTTAGTGAGAAGTGTTTTTTAGTGTTTCTAGTGAAAGAAGGCTGAAAAGATTGCTAAGGACTATTGCTGATAGTGAAATTGAGTCTGTCCAAGTAAATGATTATTCTTAACTAGAAAATAGCTTTTTTTTGTATAAAAAAGAAGAGGAGGTTGAATTTGGCAATTGCTTGGTACAACAGTTGTAGAAGCATCATACTCTTATATTATAATACAGAGTAAGGCCAAAATCTCTGCACAGAAATGGAAAAGAGGGATTGGCAAACTGTTCATTTGAGCACTTGCCTAGAGAAACAATTGCATTTTTATGGAGGAAAGTATGTACCGTGAAAGTATTTAGAATTGGGAATTGTGAAACTCTTGGGTCATATACTTTGGTAATATCAAAGATCTAGTAAAATTCAAATGTCTACCCTCTCCCTTAGAATTTTGAACTAGGTTTCTGTCTTATTAAGTTATGACCCCAGAACCTAGATAAGATCTGGGACAGAGTCAGCTCTCAACAGAAATGTGTTAAATGAACAGACAGATGGATGAACAAACACATGAATGGCTGGCTGGCTGGACAAACAAATAAGGCCTGCAGAGCTTCAAATGTGGGGTCAGAAGACCAGCCGAAGAAGTTCTCAAGACCAGGGCCTGGTGTTTGTCTCCTCTGGGACTCATACAAAGAAAGGCTCATGAAATGTGATCCTCAACTATAACAGCAAACGTATGAGCTCCTGTTTTTCCATTTGTGGAAGATGGACCCTCACAGCTCCTCTCCAGGACTAGCGAATTAAATGAGCTTCTGTGTATGAGGAGCTATTTTAATGTTGGAAAGCGCTGCACCAGTGTTAGCCACTGTGAATGGTGGCAATACCATAACTTCAAGGTTAAGGGTGGCAGTGATGGGAGGGTCCAGAACAAAGTCAGTGTGTGTAGCGAAAGGTGTACAGGGCAGCCTGGTTGGCACAGAGGAGCAGGAGACTAGCCTGGGAGGGCACAGAGGGCCCTGCAACCAGAGGTCTGAGCTTGGATTCCTGGTGGGCTCGTCTTCCATGGCCCAGGCCAGCCATGAGACTGCCTCCGGGAACCCAAGCCATGGAGCCTCTTTCTAACCACATAAAAGCAGCTTAGCCAGGGTCCTGGGTGCAGCCCATCTGATTCTGGTACAGTCGTGAAATCTCTCACAGATGATGCTGTCAATTAAAGGTTTCCCCTCCACACCCCCGCAATCTGGTCCCCTCACTCCCACGTCCTGGGAAGGGGCAATTTTGAGGCTGTGACAAACTTCCCAAGATCTTTCTAGGGATAATTCAGTCAGCCTAATTATCCCATGTTAATTAGATAAGACTCAAATTACAGGAGCAAGGCTTGCAAGCCTAGTACTCTGGGAGGTTTAAGTTATTTGCACGGTGTCTCTGATTTTGCTGGGAAAAAATGATTTGCTCCAGGCAAACTAAGCCCACAGATTAGGGCAGCGACTCCCTCCTGAGCCCTATAAAGGAGGCGTCTGAGACTGCAGGCTGGTAAGCTGCATCCCAGCTAAGGGTTGGCATCTCATTCCAGCTCACTGGCCTTCCCAGCATGAGCCGCCAATTCACCTACAAGTCGGGAGCCGCTGCCAAAGGGGCCTTCAGCGGATGCTCACTTGTCCTCTCTGGGAGCAGGTCACCCTCCTACAGGGCAGGGAGCAAAGGGCTCAGCGGGGGCTTCGGAAGCCGGAGCCTGTACAGCCTGGGGTGTGCCCGGAGCATCTCTTTCGACATGGCCAGCGGCAGTGGGCGGACAGGGGGCTATGGGTTTAGCCGAGGCCGGGCCAGCGGCTTTCGTGGCAGCATGTTTGGCAGTGTGGTCCTGGGGCCCATGTGCCCATCCCTGGGCCCACCTGGGGGCATCCACCAGGTCATCGTCAACAAGAGCCTCTTGGCCCCCCTCAATGTGGAGCTGGACCCCAAGATCCAGAAAGTGTGTGCCCAGGAGCGGGAGCAGATCAAGGCTCTGAACAACAAGTTCGCCTCCTTCATCGACAAGGTGGGAATGCCTGGAGAAAGACAAGGTCTGTGGCAGCTTAGCATATCTAGAAATTCTAAGGCCCAGCTCCTCCTCTCATGGGACCCAGACCAGCTCAGACTATGGTTGACAGACAGACTAATAACCTATAATACACCCTAAACTATAAGGCAAGGCAGATGGGGATCAGTGGTACACGAGAACAGCGGTTCTCAAAAGGGGTCCATGAACCGCTATCAGTCAGCATCACCTTGGCACTTGTTGGAAATGCACATTCTCAGGCTCCACCTCATACCTACTGAACCGCAAATTCTGGGAGTGGGGCCCAGAAATCTGCATTTTAACAAGCCCCCTGGTGATGTCGAGACACTCTCATGTTTGAGGACCACTGAAGAGCAAAGGGGTAGGAGGGTTTGGGGAAGTAAACATTTCCCAAGCTTAGGGGAGCAGGGGAAGCTCACCACAGGTGACAGTGAGGTAGGGCAGTGGGAGCTTGCCAGACGGAGGTGGAGAGAGGCAACCTAAGGAGAGGGAAGAGTCACATGCAGCGTGATGGGACTTGTCTGAAGAGTGGGGAGAACTGGGGTTTGTGTGTGTGGGGTGAATGGTGAGAGAGGCCTGGAACATTGGAAAAGCACAAGAAGGGAATTTGGGCTTGACCCTGTAGATGATGTGGAACCACTGGAGGGTTTTGTGCAAGGCAACGGTGGAATGTTCGTAGACTGCAAATTGAAAAGGCTGGTTCTCCCCTTGGGGAAATGCTCTGAGGTCACAGGCAGCCAGAGATGAAGGACACGTGGGAGGGCCCGAGACCCCAGGTCAATTGGATACCGGCCTCTGGCTGGGCTGGGAGAGGCGGTGGTGAAGGAGACAGAGTAGGTAGAGCAGAGGCCAGGCCACCAGAAGCCCAGAGAAGGGGTCCCTAAGAGCGTGAAGGCCAGAATGGCCAGATTACATGCCTAGGGACCCACCCAAGAAAGGTGGATCAGGCCAACCATCGACACTGGTCCAGGCAGGTGAGGACAGGTGCAGAGGTGATAGATCTTAATGAGGGGCAAGTGAGGATAGTGAGGCCCCTCTTGACGTCAGTGGCTGCTCCCCAAAAAAGAACTGCAGTCAGACAAAGGACCTGGGTGGGAAGGGGTAGGAGAGTCATTTTCTGAGGGATGAGGCCACGTAACATAAGGGAACACAGCTACTGTNTATGTTTATGCCTAATTCTTCTAGAAGGAATCTGGGATTAGGCACTGGTCACTGACAATCCAGAATGATTGGGCCACATAGCCATCCCTGATCCTGGCTGGAAGCTGGAATGTAGAAGGATTTGGGGACTGGGGACTTGAACTTGCACCTTTATCAAGAAGCCTTGGCCTGAGTCGTCTTCTAGGCCATGAAAGCCTCCCTTCCTCACACCCTTGCAGATCAAATCTTTCTGCCCCTGAGGTAGCAAGGGGACAGGGGGAGGGGGCAAGATAAGGTCTCAAGAGTGTGGGTTTCCCTTAAGAAGGAGCCTGATAAACCTCAAGGAGAATTAGGAAGTCACCATCTTGATCTGAGAAACTAAATTATCTGAAGATTCATTTCCCCACCCACAACCCATGAGAGGAGTCAAGACCTAAGGGACTCAAACCTCCCCCTTTCTCCTTGGAGTTGACTTGAATGAAAAGATAGGAGTGACCTGATCTCAGATGAGACCCCCTAATTTATTGTCATTAACAAGGGAGTTGAGATGCTAACTACTCACATTTTCCTTCTTCCCAGAATTAGTTCAAAACTCTCTGCCTCTAAGGACATGGCTCCCGACTTGCCCCACCCAGACCTAGTTCCCTAACCTCTGTCTCTCCAAGGTTCATGTTTCTGTGACACACTCATTTGCACTCAGCTGTGTGTTTTCTCTAATGGTTTCATGGTTCCTAAGGACAGAGCTGCCATCTCTTCCTCCTCTGGGGCTTGCCCAGCACCCTGGACAATGCTGTGCTCCCAGCGAGCATGTGGGCCATGGTGGGTCATGGGATGGACCAGAGGCCCCGGAACACATGGCCTTGGGGAGGTGTGCAGCTCACCTTGGTCTGGTACAGCGCCTCAGCCTCTGCCTTGCTCTTGAGAGCAATGTCCTCATACTGGGCCCTGACCTCAGCAATGATGCAGTTCAGGTCCAGCTTCCGGTTGTTGTCCATGGAGAGGATGACAGATGTGTCACTGATGTGGGACTGCATCTGAGCAATCTCCTGCAGGGGCAACAAGGAAGCTTGAAACGCCTTTTGTGAGCAGAAGAATGTGCCAAGGTGATGGGCCTGCACCAGCAGGGAGCCCCCCAGACCCTCCCAAATAAACTCAAGTTGTGGTCCCCAAAACTTCCAAGAATGGAGTTCACTGGTCCAGAGGTTCCAACACCACAACTAAAACTGCTGGATGGTTTTGAAGTAGCTCAAGAAGAAACCAACCCCCATAACTGTCACCTGAGATCGGTCAGGAGTGCAGAAGGTGGAGGGGAGAGAGCCTGGCCACCACACAAGGGACAGTAAGGACATCTGAGAGCCCATGAATGGGCCAACAGGCTGAGGCTTGAAACCAGATGATCGCAGAGGCGGTAGAAAGGGTGTGAGGACTTTCACCTCCATCCCTGGAGGCTCGTGCCTAAGACCCGAGGGAATTCCCAAGTCGCAAAGAGAAGACAAGCAGAAGTGAGAATATGCTTGGCTGAGGGTCAGTGGGGACCTCTTAGGCTTCCTGAAGGATGGGAGAGGGGACAGCTGGTGGCCATGCTGGAGTGGATGGCACACATCTTCAGATGTACCAAGATTGATGTCATTCGCTTTGCTCTATGAAGCTCCCAGCATCCCAACACTGAAGATTCCCTGGGCTCTTAAAGTTCCTGATGAGTTAGTAACCACCCATTCACACATCTGTCCTTCCAGACGATGGAGCCATGATGGGGACAGGAACTGTGGGAGACTTACCCCCTCGTACAGGCATGTTAAGAGCTTGATTTCTCTCTCCAGGGCATCCACCTTGGCCTGCAGCTCCACCTTGCTCATGTACGCTGCATCCACGTCCTAGGGGAATCCAAAGAGCTCCTGACGTCGCCCTTCTTCAAGCCCAGACAGAGGTCTCCTGGGTGCTGGCCCCACATACACACACCCAGTTCAGTGACTAGATGCCCCAGAAAATGGAGTCCAGACACAGGGATCAAGAAGTGACCCCCACCCGACCTCACTGCAAGACCCTGAGCAGGTTCCTCATGCCTCCGGAACTCCCCTCGGCCCATCCAAGAATGGAATCTTTTTACTGCCTACTCTGTCTCAAAGAGAGTATGGGAGAGAGCCCTACCTCCCTATGATCAGCCACACCGTGGTCAGCGCTGA